>SJYA01002084.1:361984-378214 GCA_006410615.1 Neotragus moschatus
AAGAAGTGTGTGGAAATAATTACTCAAGATGCAATGGGTGTGGTTATGGTGGTGGTGATGATGATGATGGTATGCCAGGGGAGTCGGGGGTGGCAGCAGCAAGAAGATGGAGGAGGTTGGAGTGTACCCTGGACAAAGTAGGAGCTGCTCTCGTGGCCTTCTCCTTGCTTATTCTTCCCATGGCTTTCCATTCACTTTGATGCGTGGCAGGCTCAAAAGAGGGGTTTGGTAAGAGGTTCAGGATGACTCCTCAGATGTGGTGGCAGACTATGGTTGTGGTTGCCCCATGATGCTGTGGGCAGCAACGCATCTAACTTCTCGGTGACTGACCTGGGTTTTATGGAGAAGAAAAACCTGTGTCTGTTTCCTGAACTCCTCTCCAGTTCCTTAACTTACTGTGCATCTTGGGCCATTCAGATAGCCCTTCCCATCTCTCCAGATGCTGGGAGATACTGCAGGTGCCCAGGGCCCACTTGTCCCAGTCACTGACCTTTGATGGTCAGCTGGGTTTGCCCTAAATGAAGAAATATCTGCTGACTATGAGTTCTACTGTTACCTTAGAAGGTTCAGAGAGTAACTGCCTCTAGGAGAAAAGATGATCTTTAAACAGATAAAGTCAGACTAAGCCCCCTAGAATAGAGAGGGCAGTGCCTAGCCTGGGACTACTTGATTTTAAAGAGGAGATGGCAGGAGTTCCACTGGTGTGTGAGGGAGATATTTCCAGATAAGTCAGCCCAGACTTTATTTCAGCATGCAGCTTGCTTATATTTCTTCCATATGGAATCCCAGTCCCCACCCATGGGTAGTCTACCCAAGGCAGTGTTGTTTTCCAGGCTTCTCAACAAAACAACCACTGATGGTTCTGACAAGAGTAGACTTAGGCAAGTGTCTCCCTTAGGCAAGGTGGTGGCTTAATATCAGCTCAGGTGGATTTTTCTCAGTGATTTTTGCTTCACAGTTCATGGATTAATTGGTTCTCTTTATTTCAGATATTAGACTCCATCACTTGTCTTGGAGTTCATTTCCTATATTCCACAGAAAAGTTAAGTTGTGCAGCAGAGTGTCTGGGGGGCAAGGGATGGGTTGGGGTTTTCTCCTATTCTTCCACTACCCTGGGATGCTGGCTCTGTCTGACCTGGACTGAGATCTTGTTCTCTTCTTTCTCTGGGTCTCCCCCAGGTGTTCAGAACAAAGCTCCACAAGTCCCCACCTAGCGAATCAGCCCAAGGAAGTGTTGGGTATCTGTCTAGGATAGGACAGTAACTTTCATCCAGTATTTACCAATCTACAAAGTTGCACAATTTTAGTAATCTTTATCCTTACTTTCACATTTAACGCTATTTAATCCTCAAACTCATTGTGCAGGTATTGGCATCACCCGTGGCCACATTTTATTGTGGGGGAGGTATGAGGAGACAGACCCTCAGTCCCTTCCTCATGAGTACAGGAAGAGTAATGTCTGAAACCAAACCCGGGGCTCTCTCCAGCAGACCACACGACCTTCTCGCAGAGATTCAGTTTTGCAAAGGACAGGCACTTACCTGGCCCTCTGAGGGGAAAATTCTGCCTAAATTTACGGGCTGTTTACCAGGTACTTACTGTATGCCATGAACTGCTAAGCTCTTCGCACATCATTTCCTATGGTCCTCTGAACAGTCTTTATGAGTTAGGTATTTTTATCACATTATCACACATGTGGAAACTGAGCTTCAGGCAGTAGTGGGAAGTAGTTGTGAGTGTTAACAGCTCAGTCACCAGTGACCCAAAAGCACAATAAAAATCAACACAGGAAGTGGGGTGGTGAAGGTTCTCAGTGTTGGAGCCAGCACCCACGCATAGCTTCTCTCTCATTAGGTAACAGGTAGGAGTCCTGCGGGGAGGAAATGAGCTGCAGGTGCTGGGGAGGTACATCAAGGTTGCCTCAAGGTTATAGGGGCCTTGAGCGTGTCTGGGAAACTTTGGTCTGGGGCGGGCTCTGTGGCCAGGGTTAGAGACAGAGTCAGGTGCCTGGATCAAGTGCTTGCATGCTGAGCACGGCTGAGCCCCATCCAGAGGGGTGATGTGAAGATGGAGGGAGGTAGGATTCAGGCTCTGCGCTGAGAGCACCTTGTCTAGCGTGCACCCAAGTCTGCACACTCATCTACATGTATAACTTACATTTTCCAAGCCACATACATGCGTGCATTTGAACCCAGTGCAGGTGGCCCTTCCCAGTGCAGGAAGCCTCCATCTTCCAGCGGTGTGGAAGGCACACAGAGCAGGAAGTATATACCCAGGATTCCTTTACACGTCCTGTGTGTGAATGTGTTGTGTAAACTGTGGAAAGGAAGCCAGGTTTTGTAGCAAAAGGCCTGGACTGGAGGCCCAGCATTTCTATTTTCCAACAAGGCTGCTTTTAGACCAGACCTGCCTAGATATTCCAAGACACATAAAATACAGAATGCCGAACAGGGCATCCTTAGGAAAGTGGTTCTCAAACATTCTGCCTCAGAGTCACCGGGAAGGCTTGTTAAAAAGATGACTGGGACCTCCCTCAGGTTTTCTGATTCCCGAAATCTGGGATGGGACCTGGGAATTCAAATTCTTAACAAGGGACCAGGTGATGTTGAAGTTGCCGGCCTGGGAACCACACTTTGAGAACCACTGCCCTAGGCTACATAGCACTGGCATCTGGAGATGGCTGGTCCCGACACAGCCCAACCCACCCAGCACGGCTCTCAGCCTCTCCACACAAATGCTGCTGTGGCTGAGGCTTCTCTAGAGCAGCACCCCTCACACGGTAGGAACCACAACCCACAGATGGCTTCCCCCAGAGCCCTGGCTTCCCTGGGCCCCAGGCTGGCACTGCTGAAATTTAGGTCATGGCTCCCATCTCTAGTCTCTCACTTGTCCATCTCGGCCTCCACAAGAACTTGTGAAGCTCAAGTCCTTCTGGGTAACCCTTCAGCACACTGTGTAACCCAGTCACTGTGACCACGGCCCATCGTGTAAAGTATGTCTTATATCACAGACTAGTTGGCACGTGTACACACACACGTTTTCCCAATACTGCTTATTCTTTACTTATTCTTAGTGTGACATGCCCATACCTTCTACCCTTCCTTTCTTCCTCCCCACCTCCCTCTGGGTCTCTTACCTCTGTCTCTGCTTCTCTCTCAGTCTGTTAGTCTGTCTCTCCTTGTTCCTTTTTTTCTTCAGTGGAACTCACTCCACCAAATTGCTTTAATGGATCCACAAGTGAAGTAGAATCCCTGGGTATAGAAATCACAAACAAAATTTCTCTGTGCCTAACTCCCTAATCTGTACGCTTATAAAGTGCCTGTACTGCCAGTCTTGCTACTATTTATCTTGAATGATATCATATATGTAAAATGTCTCTCTTTTTTTTTTTTTTCCAAATAGAAATCCTGCATAGGTACAAACTGCTATTAACACACACACTCTGACTTCCTTGGTGGTCCAGTGGCTAAGACTCTGCGCTCCCAAAGTAGACAGGGCTGGATTTGATCCCTGGTCAGGGAACTAGATCTCACACACTGCAACTAAGAGTTTGTGCACTGCAATTAAGGCCTGGTGCAGCCAAAACACACACACACACACACACACACACACACACACACACACACACGCTTGTCAAAGGGGCTTGGAAAGGAAGGAAGTTTAGGCAGGACTTTGAGGGAAGGGAATAAGGAATGCTTGAGCCCCAGCAGTGGTCTGCAGGTAGGTACAAGCATATCTTGGGGAGAGGATGGTGGGCAGCTGGTCTGGACTGGAGCAGAGGAAGATGTGTGAGAAGGACAAGAGGCCGGGAAGGTAGGTTCGGAGGGAGCACATGGAGCCTCCTCTCTAGGCATTGGGATCACAGATGGAGAAACTGGGAAATGTGATAGCTTCTTCAGCAACAGAACTTCACAACAGGATGGAATTTAAGGAGGTTTGTTCATTTCAACTTCCAAAAAGCACTGAATCATCTACTACATGCCAAGGGGAAGCAGTGAGCAGGACAGGCTGGCCTCCCCGGTGTCTCTCGGGAGGATGGATGATGGGTGCTCAAATCACTATTCTTTAGGCTTGCACTGCATCCGATACTGGGAANACACACACACACACACACACACACGCTTGTCAAAGGGGCTTGGAAAGGAAGGAAGTTTAGGCAGGACTTTGAGGGAAGGGAATAAGGAATGCTTGAGCCCCAGCAGTGGTCTGCAGGTAGGTACAAGCATATCTTGGGGAGAGGATGGTGGGCAGCTGGTCTGGACTGGAGCAGAGGAAGATGTGTGAGAAGGACAAGAGGCCGGGAAGGTAGGTTCGGAGGGAGCACATGGAGCCTCCTCTCTAGGCATTGGGATCACAGATGGAGAAACTAGGAAATGTGATAGCTTCTTCAGCAACAGAACTTCACAACAGGATGGAATTTAAGGAGGTTTGTTCATTTCAACTTCCAAAAAGCACTGAATCATCTACTACATGCCAAGGGGAAGCAGTGAGCAGGACAGGCTGGCCTCCCCGGTGTCTCTCGGGAGGATGGATGATGGGTGCTCAAATCACTATTCTTTAGGCTTGCACTGCATCCGATACTGGGAAGATAAAAAGAAACAACCCTAAACATGATTTCTGCCCATTGCACACGTAACTTACACTCTGGAGAGGAGGTTGGCCGTCAACAAGCCAACAGTTTGCTCAGTAGTTATGGTATCTCATAAGAGTCTGTAAGTGCTCTGAAGGAAAGGAACAAGAGTCCCAGAAATAGAACAATAATGTGAACTCAGTCTCCGCAAACTAATAATGGCAATGAGAATACTCCCAGATTAATTTACAGTTTATGAAGTCCTTCCCATGCTTTGTCTCAGAAGGACCTCATCTCAAGCCTGTGGAGAAAACCAGCCAGGAGTTTTTCAACTCTTTTTTTTTTTTTTTCTCAATTACTTTTAAATTATTTATTTTAATTTTATTTTTAAATTAATTTTTATTGGAGTATAGTTGCTTTACAATGTTGTGTTAGTATGTACTGTATGGCAAAGTGAATCAGCTATGGTGGCGGTGGTTGATTTAGTTGCTAAGTCGTGTCCGACTCTTGTGACCCCCATGGACTGTAGCCTGCCAGGCTCCTCTCTCCATGGGATTTCCCAGGGAAGAATACTGGAATGTGTTGCCGTTTCCCCCTCCAGGGGATCTTCCTGACTCCAGGATTGAACCGGTGTCTCCTGCATTGCAGGCACATTCTTTTACCCCTGAGCCACCAGGGAAGACCAAGTGCATCAGCTATACATATACATATGTCCCCTCTTTTTTGGACCTCCTTTGCCTTTAGGTCAGCACAGAGCACTGAGTAGAGCTCCCTGAGCCATACAGTAGGCTCTCATTAGTTGTCTGATTATACATAGTGTCAGCAGTACGTTTATGTCCTGAGAAAACCCAGGCTCAGCCAGTCTCATGAGTTGCTTGAGTCTATTCAGTAGGGAAGGAAGCCCAGTCAGTTCTTCTGACTCCAGACCCAGTACTCTGCCCTCCAGGGAGCAAGAGATGAACCGGCCCCCAGGGGAGCGGTTAGCCTGCTTGTTCTAGAGATGAAAAGTGGCAAAAAGTTCATTTTCCCCGCCTGCACGTCCTCAGAGCCTCTACAGTGAGGCTAGAGCAAGGAACTGTGGTCAGTAAGGAGGTAGGTGAGAGGCCTGGCCTGGGATGGCCCAGAATAGGGCAGGCAGGACAGAGCAGACTTGAAAGGCAAAGGCAGGAAACGAGAAGCAGGACCCTGAGCGGGCATCGTCAAAGGCATCCACATCACACCTTCTCTGTCTCCGTCTCCGGCAGTGAAAGTGAACCGGGCCGAGGCGGAGGTGATGGGCCAACGAAACTCACCGCCGCGTTCACCTCCGAGACTGGGGACACGGTGAGGCAGGCCCACCTGCCGTATCAGCACCTTGATCACAGAGCTCATCAGAGAGAGGTTTCCAAATGACTCGGCCCTGCTGCCCCAGGAAGGAAGCCTTCTGGGCTTCTGTATGGGGGCTGCTGGGTGTGGGCCAGCACTTAAAAGAGAGTAAACGATGACACAGCAGCGGGGGACAGGGCTGCTGACACTGTGGTTCCAGCTGCTGAGGAGGAGGCTGGAAGAGGCCAAGATGGGGCAGACACCTGCCCTTACCCATCAAAGGGGGATGCTGGGAAAATCCCGTAATGGCTCCCTGTCAGCAAGAAAACAAGCACCAGATTCTGTAATGTGGCATTTCTGGTCTCTGTAATCTGGCTCAAATGTACTGTTTTTCAGGTAGTAAATATTTAGAGAATGTCCACAGTCTACCTCTTTATTTCTAGAGGTGGGGCGCATGCCACATGGCATGTGGGATCTGGTTTCCTACCGGAGATCAAATCCACACCCTCTGCACTGGAAGCACAGATTCTTAACCATTGGGCCACAAGGGAAGCCCTCCACTGTCTATTTCTAGGACACGAGCCTGCTATTATTCCCCTTCAGGCACATCATCTTCCAAACACAGATTTCTATAGTTTTTTCCCTTCCTTTCTCCATCCCTTCCTGCCTTTTATTGAATGTGTTTCCTTTTAATCTCAGAAGTCCTTCCCCCAAATCTCTGCTGGATCCAAAACTGAATATCCTCAAGGCCCATCTCAGTGCCTCTTCTCCGCAAAGATTCTCCTAAATCAGAGTAATTTTTTTCCTCCTTGAACTTGACCTAACACTTTATCTACATTGCTTACTTTTCACCTGGCATCAGGATTATTTCTATATACTCTTCTATTAGGTTATGAGTGTTTTTGGTGACCAAGTCTTCTATGAGCCATTTCCCCACTGCTTTTTTATGAGCCATTTCCCCAAAGAGCTTTGCACCTAGTAGGTGCTCAATAATTGTCTTTGATTCACTGACTCACTGAATGAAGGAATGAAGAGGGAGTGAGAGTGGAGCCAGTGAAGGGAGAGGTGGGAAGTCTGAGTAGGGCCCGAGGGGGTTGGCTTTCCCTGAGTCTTTCTGTGGACTGAGCCTGCAGTGTTTATCCTGGGACTGCCAGCAAGGTCAGGAGAAAGAACACAGGCTCAGTAGCTGTGCGATCTTAGGAAAGTCTCTGTCTTCTTCCCCTTGTGCAAGTGATCTTACGTGTGTAGTCACTCAGTCGTGGACTCTGTGACCCCATCAACTGTAGCCTGCCACGTTCCTCTGTCCGTGGGATTCTGGCCTCTGTTCAGGTCAGAATACTGGAGTGTGTTGCCATGTCCTTCTCCAGCGGATCTTCCCGACCCAGGTATCAAACCCATATCTTCTGTGTCTCCCACATTGCAGGTGAATTCTTTACCCGCTGAGCCCAAGTGATCTAATATCTACCTCAAAATTTTATTGTGAGGATAAATATATGATCAATACAGGAAAACAGTAGTGTTCAATAAAGTCACTGACCACTTAGCCAAGTGAGAGTGATTTTTTTTTAAACTGCTTCTTTTAGGTGGGGTGGGGTGGGGTGGGGCATTTACCTTATTCCTCTTTGTAGCAGAGACATCTGCACAAGGGTCCTGCTAGACTATGACCTAGCACAGTGCCGGGCACACAAGGCAGTGGAGTCTGTAGTCCACAGAGGTTTGATGAATGATGGATGAACACATGCAAGATAATTGAGTCAATGGCCTCTGAAATCTAAAATTCTACTTCTAGAAACTAAAGGAATGTAAGCTGTTGCTGTTATGGTTGTTCAGCTTCAGGCAGAGAAATTCTTTTCCTAAGTGGTTGATCCAGCCCTGTGATCTTCCAGAGCTTCTGGCTAGATGCCGAGGGGAGGCTGTGGAGGCAGCGGTGGAAGAGAGGCTCAGCTTGTGCAGAGGGGCAGTCACCCTGTGCTAGATGGCTGAGCCGGAAAAGAAACAATGCTTTTTGTCCTTATCAGGTCTAGGGTGGGGGAGAGAAGGCCACAAGTCACTGAGTCTTATGAATCAGTACAGTGCCCAGAAAATGGACATTGGCCAAGGCTGCACAGCTGTAGAATTCTCTGTCCTAGAGACTGGCCAGGAAGGCTGAGCCCCGGTCAGCAGCAAAGAGAGGGCTCCTCAGGCTGAGCAATGGAGAAAGACAAGGCTGGGGAGGTGCCTGGGGATAGGGCGGAAGGAGCCCAAACTGGCCTTGACAACTTCCATGTGAAACTGGAGGGAAGGGGGCAGGGTGCGACCTTTAAAAGAATATCCTAGCCATCAGTTCAGTTCAGTTCAGTTGTTCAGTCGTGTCCGACTCTTTGTGACCCCATGAATTGCAGCACGCCAGGCCTCCCTGTCCATACCAACTCCCAGAGTTCACTCAAACTCACATTCATCGAGTCGGTGATGCCATCCAGCCATCTCATCCTCTGTCATCCCTTTCTCCTCCTGCCCCTAATCCCTTCCAGCATCAGATTCTTTTCCAACGAGTCAACTCTTCACATGAGGTGGCCAAAGTACTGGAGTTTCAGCTTTAGCATCATTCCTTCCAAAGAACACCCAGGACTGATCTCCTTCAGAATGGACTGGTTGGATCTCTTTGCAGTCCAAGGTACTCTCAAGAGTCTTCTCCAACACCACAGTTCAAAAGCATCAATTCTTTGGCGCTCAGCCTTCTTCACAGTCCAACTCTCACATCCATACATGACCACAGGAAAAACCATAGCCTTGACTAGACGGACCTTAGNCCCAGGACTGATCTCCTTCAGAATGGACTGGTTGGATCTCTTTGCAGTCCAAGGTACTCTCAAGAGTCTTCTCCAACACCACAGTTCAAAAGCATCAATTCTTTGGCACTCAGCTTTCTTCACAGTCCAACTCTCACATCCATACATGACCACCGGAAAGACCATAGCCTTGACTAGATGGACCTTTGTTGGCAAAGTAATAGGATATGACAAAAACTGGTTAGAATCAACTGGGCCCAAGATGGCAGATTTGACTTCCAGTGGACCTTGTTGTTGTTGTTTAGTCATCAAGTTCTGTCTGACTCTTTGCAACCCCAGAAACTGCAGCATCCCAGGCTTCCTTCTCCTTCACTGTATCCTAGAATTTGCTCAAATTCTTGTCCATTGAGTCAGTGATGCTATCCAACCATCTCATCCCTTTTCCTCCTGCCCTCAATATTTCCCAACATCAGGGTCTTTTCCTGATCAGAGTCAGCTCTTCGCATCAGCTGGCCAAAGTATTAGAGCTTGAGCTTCAGCACCAGTCCTTCCAGTGAATATTCAGAGTTGATTTCCTTTAGGAGTGACTGGTTTGATCTCCATGCTGTCCAAGGGACTCTCAAGAGTTTTCTCTAGCACCACAACTCAAAAGCATCAATTCGTCAAAGAAAGCACTCGGCCTTCTTTAGGGTCCATCTCTCACATCCATAATCTTGAGCCTCTTTATATCCTCACTGTAATACATTAGCAGCTGAAGGACCCACCCACAGGTGACAGGCCTGAGCTAACCATAAAAGGCCAAAAAGTGGGTGGTGGCCCAATTCTGCAAATCCTCACCCCTTCCCCCCAAATAGCTGGACTACTCCTCCCACTCATTAGCCTATGAAATTACCCACCTTTATAAAAACTGACAACCCCATACCCTGGTACCTCTCACCCACACTCTGTGGAGTCTTTCTCTCTAAATAAATCCACTTCTTGCCTATCAGTCTCTCACTGCATTATTTCTGTGATGAGACATCAAGAACCTGAGCTTTGTTAAGTCCTGAGACCAGGTGAGTGATTGTAAGTAAAAGATCATGGGTTCAAATCCCAGCCTGGGTTCCGTGGTTTCACATGCACCCAGTTCCTCCTGTGAGATGGGCCGAGTTTGGAACACATCACAGAAGGTTCTCAGACCGGTGGCACAGGAGGCTGCTGAGGGTCCCTTCCTATAATCTGAGACTAGGGCATCGGGATGTGGCACAGGGGGGTGTGCCCTGGAGTGAAACCTGCCTTGCTGCTGTCCAGAGGCTGCTGAGCTGCTGGCCAGAGGACTCTTGTGAAACCGTACGGGTCACACTGTGACTCAAACCCAAGCACACCTCAGATGGGACTTGAACCCAGCCAAAACTCAGAATGGGACTTGAATTCCTGGGCTGGGACTCGAAACCACTGTCTTTTAACTGAAATTGCACTCCTGGTTTCGGGACTTAAAGAACGGGAGTTTTGTTTCATGTTGGAGTCTCCCCTATGGACCAGACTTTTTTTTTCTAAAGAGGCTTCTTCCAGGCTTATTTTTAAAATCTAATTATACAGTATATGAACACTGTACAGTTATTTTACAGTTATTTTTATAAATGATTTACAGAAAAAGCCCTATGATCAAGACCAACAATGTGCTTTCCCTTCTCTCCAGACCTGTTCCAGGTACTGCCGAAAAGATAAGGTAAGCTTTGCTTCATTTTTCTGTAAAGGATGTCAAGTTGTTCCTATTTCAGTAAGCCAAACTTTTGTTTTAGAGACAATTTTAAATGAAATTGGAAAATAGCAAGAAATTCCTTGCAATGTTACAATGGAAACTAATGCAACGTTTTCTTCTACACTTCTTGCAACTTTGTATCATAGTATCTGTGTGCTTTTGTAGCCTTTTCACTTAGCACGCTCTCATAAGCATTGTTTGTAGATTTTTAGCAAGAAATGTCAGTGCTTAAAATTGTTCTTTTCCAGACTCTTACTGTTTCCAAAATGATAAAAAGAATAACTAGAGTGACTAGACATTAGCTAAATGTATTCACAATTATTATCAGGAGTATATTCAATACTGTATGCCAGGTTTTGTTTTAGGATGTAGCAGTGAACAAAATAGACAAGGATCCCAGTCTTCACAGAGCTTCCTTTCTAAAGGTGAAAGGCAGAAAATAGGCAAAATAAATAAGAAAATTAGATAGTGTGTTAGACAAATAGTTTGTGAGAAGGACACATGTACTATTAAAAAAGGTAAAGCTGGAAAGGAAGACAGGGAGGGCTGGAGCTGCCAGGAAATATGTAACATTTAGAAGGCGACTTTTGGGTGAAGATTTGAAGGTTACAAGAGTGAGCCAAGAGGATAACTTGTGGTAAAAATGTTCCAGGCCTCTGCTAGCAAATACAAAGATTCAGGGGTGTGGGAACATGTAAAAGGCTGGTCTGACTGCAATAAAGTGAGCAAAGGGTAAAGAAGATAACAGCAGAGATGGTGGGATCAGATTGTATACAACTTCATAGGTCCTACAAGGACTTTGAGTCTGACTCTAAACAGGGAGTCTACAGCCATACCGCCCTGAATGCGCCTGATCTTGTCTGGCCTCAGAAGTTAAGCAGGGGTGGGACCTGGTTAGTACTTTTGGAGGCTTCCCTGGTGGCTCAGACAGTAAAGAATCTGCCTGCAGTGCAGGAGACCTGGGTTCGATACGTGGGTCAGGAAGATCCTCTGGAGAAGGGAATAGTTACCCACTCTAGTACTCTTGCCTGGAGAATTCCACGGACAAAAGCAGGCTACAGTCCATGGGGTCACAGAGTCTGACATGACTGAGCAACTAACACTTTCACTTTTCACTGAACTGGGAAGTACTGGAGAGTTTGGGGCAGAAGAGTATCATAATATGACCTTTATGCTGCTGCTGCTAAGTCACTTCAGTCATGTCCGACTGTGTGACCCCATAGATGGTAGCCCACCACGCTCCGCCATGCCTGGGATTCTCTAGGCAAGAAAATAGGCTTACTCTGGGTGCTAAGTTAAGAATAGACTTGGAGGGACTTCCCTGGTGGCGTAGTGGATAAGAACCCACCTGCCAATGCAGGGGACGTGGGTTCGATCCCTGGTCAAGGAAGATCCCACATGCTACAGAGCAACTAAGCCCCTGCACCACAACCACTGAGCCCGAGCTCTAGAACCCACAAGCAGCAACTACTGAGCCCATGTGCCTAGAACCTGTGCTCCGCAACAAGAGAAACTATTGCAGTAAGAAGCCAGGACACCACACCGAGAGGAAGCCCGTGTGCAGCCGTGAGGACCTAGCACAGCAAAAATAAAATTAAAAAAAAAAAAAATTTTTTTAAGTAGACTTGGGGATTAAAAAAAACAACAAAGAATAGGTGTGAGGAGAATAAAAATGAAAGCAGGGACACCAAGAAGCTATTTCATTAGTCCAGGTAAGAGGTGTCAGTGACATGAACCAGTGTGGTTATAGTGAAAGTGGTGAGAAGTGGTCGGATTCCAGGTGTATTTTGCAGGAGAGGCTGATGTAATTTGCTAATGGTTAACTCCAAGGGCGTTGGCCTGAGCAGGTAGCAGTGTGGAGGTGCCATCACCTGAGACAGAGAAAACCTGGGAAAAACCAGGTTTAGGGAGGGAGATGACGAGTTCAGTGTGGGTCATGTGAGGCTTAAGATATCTGTTAGATGTCCAAGAGGAGTAGGCCATCAGGCAGCTGAATATTGAAATGTAGAGATCAGAGGAGAGGAAGGAGCTCAAGATGTAAATTTGCAAGGAAGTATTTAAAGCAGAGGAAGTGAGTGTAGGCAGAAGAGATGAATGATTCTGGCCTAAGGCACAAGGTTCAGAGGTCAGGGAAATGCATTCATTCATTTAACCTTCACAACAAAATCCTCTGAGCAAATTACTATGATTGTCACTATTTTGTTGTTGTTGTTTAGTTGCTCAGTTGTGTCCAAAATTTTGTGGTCCCATGGACTGTAGCCCACTAGGCTCCTCTGTCCATGGGATTTCCCAGGCGAGAATCCTGGAGTGGGTTGCCATTTCGTTCTCCAGGGGATCTTCCCGACCCAGGGATTGAACCCACAACTCCTGTGTCTCCTGCATTGCAGATAGATTCTTTACCGCTGAGCCACGAAGGAAGCCCTGTCATCATTTTACAAGTGAGGAAATTCAGGCATAAAGAGATGAAACAACTTGGCAAAAGTCACATAGCCAATAAGCAGCAGTACTGGGATTTGAACAAACCAGTCTGGTTCTAAGTACCATGCACTTAACCTCTAGGTTATGTGGCTGGGTTCTAGTCAGGAGAAATTGAGCCTTGGGCTAAGTAATTTGCTAGTTGGTGACAGAGCTGGGATGGGAAATCTCTCACTGACTCTCTACTTTGAGAGATCTCTGCTTTTTAAAAATCATTCTGCCGTGGTGGTGGTTTAGTTGCTAAGTCGTGTCTGATTCTTGCAACTCCATGGACTGTAACCCACTAGGCTCCTCTGTCCATGGGGTTTCCCAGGCAGGAATACTGGAATGGGTTGTCATTTCCTCCCCCAGGGAATCTTCCCAACCCAGGAATCGAACCAAGGTCTCCTGCATTTCAGGCAGATTCTTCACTGATCAAGCTACAGGGCAAGCCCCAACATCTCTCAAGTTAAAGCCCTTAAAGAATGGGCTTACCTCTTCTCACACAAACATTTTCTGACTTGTCACCATGCTTGGAAAAATGGGATGCTAGGTCTAGCTGCCAAGGCAGCCTCGGACCCTGTGACCTTCCCCCTCCCCTCTCTCCCGATCAGGAAGCCCATGGTTGGATATGGTTCCAACTTCCTGAAGCTCAGGTCTTCAGGTGATTCCTACAGAATGGTTCTGTGTGGCTATTAGCAAGTTGCTTCCCTTCCCAGCCTGTTTCCTCTTCAATAAAACAAGAGAATTGGGTCAGGACTGTGGTTCCCAAGCTGGCTCCATACCTGATTCACCCAACTGGGGACTGTTCAGAGTCTGTATTGCCCACAACAGACCTATTGAATAAGACTCTGCTGGGGCAAGGCCCAGCCAGGAACTTGATGGCTCTGACCCATCTCTGGTTAGGATGCCCTGGGTGAGATGATCCTGAAGACCTCTTCTCAGCTCTGTGTGCTGATCTTGGATTGAGTTTCTCTAATGTCTCTCAGGCCAAGAGCAAGATGGACCTCTGAGTAGAGGTCAAGAACTTGAGTTCTTATGCTCGTCAGGCCCATAATTCAGCTCAAACAGGACCGCCCTCTGCACCTCAGTTTCCCCAGCAGCAAGAATAGTTTATTGAGGGCGGGGCATAGGATTGCCCCAGAGTCACTCACCCAGCAAGTACTCATTGAGCACCTACTGGACTCTCTGCCAAGCTCTACAATTTGCTGGGTCTGAGTCTAAATCACATGGAAGGGTAATATCACAAGAGGTGCGGGTGGGAGGGTGGCTGCTGTCAGGCAACTGGTCCCAGTTACCTAGACTTCTAGGCGTGGATGTCATACATCCTTTTTTAGCTTAAGAGTGATGGTCCCCTCTCCCTAGACCCTCTTCCTGACCCTGGCAGCTCCAGTTGGTCTCCACAGCAACAAGCAAGCCTGCCGGACTCTGGGAGGGAAGAATATACACAACTGGCCAAATAAAAAATGATTAGCTTTTCTAGAGAATCACAGTAACAGGTTCTAAAATATTAGATTAAATAATCCCACCCCAAATAGCACAACCACAATCTCAGTGATCAGGGTGCGGGCTCCAGCACCATAGCAGCATCACCCCAGAGCTTGCTAGAAATGCAGTCTTGGGCTCTGCCCCAGGCCTGCTGACTCAGAGTCTGCTTTTCAAGATTCCCAGGTGATGGTATGCACATCAGAGTCTGAGAAGCACTAAACTAAAAATAAAGTTGTCTCAGAAAACCCCCTGACAAGAAATATGTGCGAGACCAGCATGGAGACAAGCACGTGACTTCCCTGACAGACAGCACGCAGCACAGTCCTGGATGGGGCGACTCAGCGGTGTGAAGACGTCTGTTCTTACCACTGCAGAATGTGTCAAAGTGATTTGTGAAACTCATCTGAAAGAATAAAGGGCCAAGAATAGCTTTCTTTGTTGTTGTTAAAGAAAATAAAAATAATGAGATGAGATTTGCCCTGTCAGAGAGAAATGGGTGATAAGTAAGAATTCAGGTCCTGGAGGAAGCAGACCAGGCATTGACTCTGGTTCTACCCCTTCCTTGAGTTTCCTTCCTTGAGCAAACTTCAGGAGACAGTGGAGGACAGAGAAGCCTGGCATGCTGCAGTACATGAGGTTGCAAAGGTCAGACACAGCTTAGGGACTGAACAGCAACAACTTCTACCACTTCCTGGACATGTCCCTGTGGTGGCATGGTGTTCCGCCAAAATTCACATGTCGAAGCCTTCACTCCCAGTGTGACTGCACCCAGAGAGCTCTGTCTGTCTCCCTCCATGCCTGAGAATGAAAGAGAGGTCATGAGAGAACACAGCAAGAAGCAGGTCATCAGCAAGCCAGGGGGAGAGCCCTTACCAGGAACCAAACTCTGTCAGAACCTGGATCTTAGACTCTCCAGCTTCAAGAACTGTGAGAAAATTAATTTCTGTTGCGTAAGCCACACAAACTGCAGTGCTTTGTTGTAGCAGCCTGAATGGACTAATATAGTCACCTTTGGAAAGATTTCTAGTATCTTGTAGCCTCAATGTCCTTATCTAGGAGAGTGGGGAGAAGAATACCATTTAGAGTATTGGTTTTTTTTTGTTTTTTTTTTTTACCTTTTTATTTTATCTTGGAGCTTCCCAGGTGTCACAGTGGTAAAGAATTTGCCTGCCAATGCAGGAGACGCAAGAGACATGGGTGTGATTCCTGGATCTGAGAGATCCCCTGGAGGAGGAAATGGCAACCCATTCCAGTATTCTTGCCTGGGAAATCCCATGGACAGAGGAGCCTGGAAAACTATAGTCCATGGGGTTGTAAAGAGTCTGGCATGACGGAGCACACAAATAGCCAATTAACAATGTTGTGATAGTTTCAGGTAGACAGCAAAGGGACTCAGCCATACACAATACAGGTATCCATTCTCCACAAGCTTATGATATTGAGTATCAGCTGGATGCAAAGCACTTAGCACAATGCTTAGCCCTTAACAGCTGTTCAGTGAACAAGTACAGTGTGCCACTGGAGCAAGAATTCAGAGAAAGACCAATGGAACAGCTCAGTTCCGTTCAGTCTATCCTATTAGAAAGAAAAGTTTTGTTCCTGCCCAATAAGCTGACCTCACAATACTTACGAGTAGCCATCAACAGTTTGAAGAATACTACCTTGTAAGATTAATTTCCAATTTGAAAAAGGAAACGAAATTGTAGCTACATTATATAAAGTTTTGAAGTGATAAAGGACTTGAGAATTAAAAAATGATGAGATAGGGACTTCCCTGGCGGTCCAGAGGCTAAGACTTCGATCTCCCAATACATGGGGCCCAGGTTGGATCCTTGGTCAGGGAACTAGATCCCACATGCCACAACTAAGACCCAGTGCAGCCAAATATATAAACATAAATATTG
>SJYA01002084.1:378843-487425 GCA_006410615.1 Neotragus moschatus
GGCCTGCTGACTCAGAGTCTGCTTTTCAAGATTCCCAGGTGATGGTATGCACATCAGAGTCTGAGAAGCACTAAACTAAAAATAAAGTTGTCTCAGAAAACCCCCTGACAAGAAATATGTGCGAGACCAGCATGGAGACAAGCACGTGACTTCCCTGACAGACAGCACGCAGCACAGTCCTGGATGGGGCGACTCAGCGGTGTGAAGACGTCTGTTCTTACCACTGCAGAATGTGTCAAAGTGATTTGTGAAACTCATCTGAAAGAATAAAGGGCCAAGAATAGCTTTCTTTGTTGTTGTTAAAGAAAATAAAAATAATGAGATGAGATTTGCCCTGTCAGAGAGAAATGGGTGATAAGTAAGAATTCAGGTCCTGGAGGAAGCAGACCAGGCATTGACTCTGGTTCTACCCCTTCCTTGAGTTTCCTTCCTTGAGCAAACTTCAGGAGACAGTGGAGGACAGAGAAGCCTGGCATGCTGCAGTACATGAGGTTGCAAAGGTCAGACACAGCTTAGGGACTGAACAGCAACAACTTCTACCACTTCCTGGACATGTCCCTGTGGTGGCATGGTGTTCCGCCAAAATTCACATGTCGAAGCCTTCACTCCCAGTGTGACTGCACCCAGAGAGCTCTGTCTGTCTCCCTCCATGCCTGAGAATGAAAGAGAGGTCATGAGAGAACACAGCAAGAAGCAGGTCATCAGCAAGCCAGGGGGAGAGCCCTTACCAGGAACCAAACTCTGTCAGAACCTGGATCTTAGACTCTCCAGCTTCAAGAACTGTGAGAAAATTAATTTCTGTTGCGTAAGCCACACAAACTGCAGTGCTTTGTTGTAGCAGCCTGAATGGACTAATATAGTCACCTTTGGAAAGATTTCTAGTATCTTGTAGCCTCAATGTCCTTATCTAGGAGAGTGGGGAGAAGAATACCATTTAGAGTATTGGTTTTTTTTTGTTTTTTTTTTTTACCTTTTTATTTTATCTTGGAGCTTCCCAGGTGTCACAGTGGTAAAGAATTTGCCTGCCAATGCAGGAGACGCAAGAGACATGGGTGTGATTCCTGGATCTGAGAGATCCCCTGGAGGAGGAAATGGCAACCCATTCCAGTATTCTTGCCTGGGAAATCCCATGGACAGAGGAGCCTGGAAAACTATAGTCCATGGGGTTGTAAAGAGTCTGGCATGACGGAGCACACAAATAGCCAATTAACAATGTTGTGATAGTTTCAGGTAGACAGCAAAGGGACTCAGCCATACACAATACAGGTATCCATTCTCCACAAGCTTATGATATTGAGTATCAGCTGGATGCAAAGCACTTAGCACAATGCTTAGCCCTTAACAGCTGTTCAGTGAACAAGTACAGTGTGCCACTGGAGCAAGAATTCAGAGAAAGACCAATGGAACAGCTCAGTTCCGTTCAGTCTATCCTATTAGAAAGAAAAGTTTCGTTCCTGCCCAATAAGCTGACCTCACAATACTTACGAGTAGCCATCAACAGTTTGAAGAATACTACCTTGTAAGATTAATTTCCAATTTGAAAAAGGAAACGAAATTGTAGCTACATTATATAAAGTTTTGAAGTGATAAAGGACTTGAGAATTAAAAAATGATGAGATAGGGACTTCCCTGGCGGTCCAGAGGCTAAGACTTTGATCTCCCAATACATGGGGCCCAGGTTGGATCCTTGGTCAGGGAACTAGATCCCACATGCCACAACTAAGACCCAGTGCAGCCAAATATATAAACATAAATATTGGAAAAAAAAAAAAAAAGATATAACAAGGGCTTCCCTGGTGGCTTAGGGGGAAAGAATCCACCTGCCAACGCAGGAGACACACGTTCAACCCCTGGATCAGAAAGATCCCACATGTCTCGGAACAACTGAGCCCGTACACCTTAACTATTGAGCCTGTGCTCTAGAGCCCCTGCTCTGCAACAAGAGAAGTTACCACAAAGAGAAGCTCTTATACTCTGATGAAGAGTAGTCCCTGTTCGCTGCAACTACAGAAAAGCTGAGCATCAGGGAAGACCCAGCATGGCCAAAAATAAGTAAATTATTAAAAAAAAAGAAAAACGATATAATGAATTTACAGTAGGTCCCTGTTGGTTATCCATTTTAAATATAACAGTGTGTCCGTGACAATCCCAAACTCCCTAACTATCCCTCCCCTTGCCCTGGGCAGCCGTAAATCTGTTCTCTAAGTCTTTGAATCTCTTCCTGTTTTGTAAGTAAAGTTCATTTGTATAAGGATGTCATAATATATTTCTCCTTCTCTCACTGTAAATTCCTTTTTTTTTTTTTTTTTAGAAAGAAAATGATGGGAAAAATGTCACAGAGGCAAATGTTAACAGGTTTTACTATTTAAGCCTTTTAAAACATCCGTGGGGAAGAAGCAGCGGTGACTGAAACAGGACATGTCTGGGACGGGAGGGAAAGAGGCCACTCAATCTTGACGCTTCCTTCTCCCTCAAACTCACCTGCCTCTGAGCATCACCAAGGTGTCTGTGGCCTCACCTCCCTCCCCGCAGCCTCATCTTGCTCCCACCACCATTATCTCTCACTTGAGCTGCCGCCTCCACTTCCTAACTGGTCTCCCCACTTCCACTCTGCACCGCACAAGCCTTTCTTCCCACAGCAGCGAGAGTGAGGCTTTTAAAGTATAAGCGGAGTCTCGCCCTTCTTAACACTCCTTATGTACGATCCAAACTCCTGGGAGTGGCCTGGCTGCTGCCCACCTCCGCCTCATCCTCAGGCGCTCCCCATTCTCCTCCTTGCACACTCCCCTCTCAGCTCTGGCCTGTCGGTTCCATCTGAACTCAGTACTCTTCCCTCTGCTCCCTCCTCCCCGGTTTCTCATCCCCCGTTTCTCAGCCTGGGTCACCTGCACCCAAACCCAAGCAGCTCCCTCTTTCACAGTGTGTTTCCCCCCCCAAATGTATAACTATTTGCTATTTGTTTTCTCCTTTCTTTACTGCTCAACTCCCCTGAATAGTCTAAGCTCCTTGAGAGCAGGGACCACTCAGTCTTCTTGTCTACAGCAGCTTTGATACGCAGCACAGTGTCCAGCCTGTAGTAAATGGTCAATAAACAGTCACTGAGTGTAATGTGTGCTAAGACAAGAGCAAGGGGGGCTCCAACTTTGGGCCTGCACTTTAGAGGCTCCTGCTGTGGCCCTCCCGTACTCTGCCCCTTCCTATAGGAAGCAGAGAATATGTGTCCACCAGGCTTCTCCCCTCAAGTCCATGTACCTGGGTTCCTAGAATTCCTTTTGCAGTGCCCCTCACCCTCTTCCATGGCCTTCAAGGGCCTCTTTCCTGGGCCCATCATCCCAAGGACAGGTTGGCTCACCTATGTGTGCATCCGTAGGCCTGAAGTTTGTAGTGGAGCCTAGATGTGCTGGCTGAGGCAGCCACAAGCATGCCACCGAGAACCTGTGCAGGATGGGGTGGAGGTGCGGGGTTAGAAGAGGAGGAGGCCAGCCCTGCCTCCACCTCCGCATTCTGGAGAGAAGCTCTAAGGAGTCCAGGAATTCAAATTAGAGCCAGGACCTCCTGGTTGTTCTGGAGGTATATTTCTGAAGGTAGGAGGATAGTCTATATGTATGTACATAGATATTTAAGTGTATTTTATTGAAGTATAGTTCATTTACAATGTTGTTTCTGCTATATGGCAAAGTGATCCACACATACACACACAGATATAAATATAAATATATATATATATGCTATGCTAAGTTGCTTCAGTGGTGTCCGACTCTGTGCGACCCCAGAGATGGCAGCCCACCAGGCTCCCCCATCCCTGGGATTCTTCAGGCAAGAAAACTGGAGT
This sequence comes from Neotragus moschatus, assembly GCA_006410615.1. Lineage (NCBI taxonomy): Eukaryota > Metazoa > Chordata > Mammalia > Artiodactyla > Bovidae > Neotragus > Neotragus moschatus. Next base: position 382,676 of record SJYA01002084.1, read on the forward strand.
GGGTTGCCACTTCCTTCTCCAATGCATGAAAGTGAAAAGTGAAAGTGAAGTCGCTCAGTCCTGCCTGATTCTTAGCGATCCCATGGACTGCAGCCCACCAGGCTCCTCCGTCCATGGGATTTGCCAGGCAAGAGTACTGGAGTGGGGTGCCATTGCCTTCTCCGATATATATATATACACACATACATACACACACACATATATACACACACTTATTTATTTATTTATTTATTTTTAATCAAAGGATAATTGCTTTACAGTATTTTGTTGGTTTCTGCCAAACATCAGCATGAATCAGCCATAGGTATGCATATTCTTATTCACGTTCTTTTCCATTACGGTTTATCACGGGATATTGAATATAGTTCCCTGTGCTATACACTAGGACCTTGTTGTTTATGCATTCTATATATGATAGTTTGCATCTACTAACCTCAAACTTCCAAATCGTCACTCCCCATCCCCCATCCCTTGGCAATCACGTTTGTTCTCTTTGTCTGAGTCTGTTTCTGTTTCATAGATAAGTTCATTTTTGTCATGCTTTAGATTCTACATGTAAGTGATACCATATGGTATTTGTCTTCCTCTTTCTGACTTTCTTCACTTAGTGTGACAATCTCTAGGCACAGAGGATAGACTATATTTTATCTAATAAATCTCTTAGCTTGACTTATGACTTCTACTTATTTTTCTTTTCAAATGATAATTTTGCTTTTTACTTGAAGTATAATTTACAATGTTTTATTAATTTCAAGTATACAGAAAAGTGATTCAGTTTTATATATATTCAGTTATATATATATATTCATTTTTATATATATAACTGAATCACTTTTCTGTATACTTGAAATTAATAAAACATTGTAAATTATACTTCAAGTAAAAAGCAAAATTATCATTTGAAAAGAAAAATAAGTAGAAGTCNGAGGATATTCATTTTTATATATATAACTGAATCACTTTTCTGTATACTTGAAACTAATAAAATATTGGAAATTAACTATACTTCAATTAAAAATAAAAATAAAAAATAAAATTATCATAGGAATAATTTGAAAAGAAAATTAAATAAATAAAAGCATATATATGTGTGTGTGTGTGTGTATATATATATATATATAAAACTGAAAAGTGAAAAGTGTTAGTTGCTCAGTTGTGTCTGACTCTTTGCTACCCCATGGACTGTAGCCTGCCAGGCTCTTCTATCCATGAGATTCTCCAGGAAAGTATACTGGAGTGTATAGCCATTCCCTTCTCCAGGGGTTTTCCCAACCCAAGGGTCAAACCCAGGTCGCCCACATTGCAGGCAGATTCTTTGCTGTCTGAGCCACCAGGGAAGCCCCATATATAAAACTATATATATATATATATATAAAACCATACATATATAACTATATATATAAGAATATATGTTAAAGAATATATATTATTCTTTTTCAGATTCTTTTCTATTATAGGTTAATACACAATATTGAATATAGTTCATTTCCCTGTATTGCCTGATAATTCAGTTCCCTGTATTGACTTATAAGTTTTAAATGTTAGATATATGGTCTATGGACGTCCATTTGCACTCCTGCCCTGGGCCTGGCTGGGTCAGGCACAGGCATGGCTGAATGAATGGACAGCGGCTTCTTGGGGCTGAGCTCTCCTTTTGTGGTTAGGGAGTGGGGACACACACAGACTCGGAGTTAGAGCTCCATTGAAACTTGACTCTCAAATCTCTGATGCCTTGATAGGAGGGGAGGAAATGAAAAACTGTCGTTTCAAAGCTGACGTTAATCCATTTTCACTCTAGGGAAACCGCTTAAGGGGACTTTTAGTTATGCAAATATAGAGCAGAACTACCCCTCTGAAAAGGAGATGCCTCTGGCCTAGTGGCCCAGTGGTCCAATGGCCCAGGAGCACCACTTCTGGTCAGATAACGTAGATGGTCTTTGTTGTATGCAGAAAGGCAACTCTTCAGATTCTATTTCCAAAGAAAAAATTTTTTTATATAAAGTATAATGTATACAGTAATATTAAATGAACAATCATGTGTCAGATATTATGATAAGCACTTTATATGGATTATCTCATTCAGTTTTCATGATACCCAAATATTACCAACTTCATTCTATAAATAGGGAAGCTGAAGTTCATAGACTTTGAGTAACTAGTGCAGAGGTCATGCAATTAGCAAGTGCAAAGCTGGGATTTGAACCTTCATCTGACTCCAGAGATAGAACCACCTCTATCAACCTCTGGAATTGTTAGTAATCCTCTACTGTGGAATGCCCAGACTAGAAGGGTGTCCTCAAGACTGATTCAGACAAGCAGAGCAAGAGAAACCATCATTTTCTATGAGGTGAATGCCAACTGGAGTCATCCTTCTGACTTCTAAACTTGTTTCTTGACCCAAGATGGAGAGGGTGCAACCACTTTACAGCAAGGGCATAAAGATGCAACAGGCAGGAAGGACCCAAGGCCCTTTCCCACTCTGAGGCAGGCCAGGAAGAGTTGAGCCCCACCCAGGTGATCAAGCCAAGTTCAGAAGGGTGATGTTGAGGACAGCTTCAAGGTGATGCTGATAGATCTAGTGTGTCTCCCAGAAGCAGAGGGCCCACTGGATAGGGGCAAGTGGCCAGAGTGACTGCTGGGGTGATCCATTTCAGCAAGTCTAAGGAAATCTGAAAGCACCTCCCACAAGCAGCCTGAAGCCACCTCCTGGACAGAGCTGCCCCCTTGATGCAGACTGGGGCTGGGCACTGTATTGGAGACCTGCGGGTCCAAAATAGAGGGATGGATGTACTTGTCCTTTTGGGTATGGAGGCCTGTAGGACTCAAGAGAACTTTTGTTTGTAGATTTAGCATTTTTACTTTAAGCTTTTCAAACCACATCGTTAGCAGAGCACAAATGCCGCCTGCCTCCTATCCACTCAGTTTGCACTTTTGGGGAATCCAGGTGGGAGGTTGAGCAAAGAAACTGTAATAACTCCAACCTCTCCCACCCCTCCTCCAAGAAAAGAGCCCTGCCTATTTGTTGCAGCTCAATGGTTGCACTTTTATCGATCCTGCTTAACATTATGTTGTAAGCTGTTGGTTCATATTTAGCTTGTGGTTGACCTAAACCACCAGATCTTTTTCATACAAACTGCTGTGAGGCCAGTTTTTCCCAGCCTAAGCCTCTAGTACATGTGCAACTGATCAAAAATAAAGTAAAATGTAAATGCAGGGCATTTCACTTTTTAATTTTATTTGATCCTGGTCTGCTGAATATTTTACTCTGTTATCTTTCATAATAATCCCTTTGCAGCTTTGTATCATCTGCAAAACGGATGAGCATCAATTACTTTGCAGTTCAGTTCAGAAAATTAATTACAAAACAGCATTAATAATTAGTGAGAATGAAAAATAGGGCAAAACAGAGCCTTGTGGCATAGCATGACGTTGGGGTTTCTCATAGTGTGGTCCACAAATCCTGGAGTTCCCTGGGACCCTTTCAGAGGATCTGTGAGATCAAAACTATTTTCATAATAATGCTTAAATGCCTTTACCCCTCTCATTCTATCATGAACAAACCTTGAATTTTCCAGAGGTTACATGATATATGATATTGCTTTAGACTATGCAGAAGTAGTTATGAGAATCCAGCTGTCTTCCATGATCCAGATGTTAAAGAGATTTGCGAAACTGTAGAACAAAACCACTCTTTTTTCACTNGATCTGTGAGATCAAAACTATTTTCATAATAATGCTTAAATGCCTTTACCCCTCTCATTCTATCATGAACAAACCTTGAATTTTCCAGAGGTTACATGATATATGATATTGCTTTAGACTATGCAGAAGTAGTTATGAGAATCCAGCTGTCTTCCATGATCCAGATGTTAAAGAGATTTGCGAAACTGTAGAACAAAACCACTCTTTTTTCACTATATTTTTTTCTTTCTGGAAGATATAACCATTTTAAATTAAAAGTTTATATAATATAAAATAGAGAAACAAGGACCTATTGCATAGCACAGGGAACTATATTTAATATTTTGTAATAACCTGTAATGGAAAATAATCTGAAAATAATCTGTATATATGTATATAAACATGTATATAAAATAATATGTACTGTGGTTCATAGGGTCACAAAGAGTCCAACACAACTGAGTGACTGAACTGAATTGATGTGTATATATATGTGTGTGTTTATATGTGTGTGTGTGTGTGTGTGTGTGTGTGTGTGTATATATATATATATAACTGAGTCACTTTGCTGTACCTCTGAAACTAACACAACATTGTAAATCAACTATGCTGCTAAGTTTCTTCAGTTGTGTCTGACTCTGTGCGACCCCACAGACGGCAGTCCACCAGGCTCCACCGTCCCTGGGATCCTCCAGGCAAGAACATTGGAGTGGGTTGTCATTTCCTTCTCCAATGCATGAAACTGAAAAGTGAAAGTGAAGTCACTCAGTCGTGTCCGACTCCTAGCAACCCCATGGACTGCAGCCTACCAGGCTCCTCTGTCCATGGGATTTGCCAGGCAAGAGTACTGGAGTGGGTTGCCATTGCCTTCTCCGTAAATCAGCTATACTTCATTAAAAAAAAAATCAAGTCTGGTAGAGCCTGTCCTCTGCAACAAGAGAAGCCACCACAAATGAGGAGCCCACACACCACAACTAGAGAAAGTCTGTGTATAGCAATGAAGACCCAGCACAGCCAAAAAAAGTCTAAAAAAATTGTTTAAAGGTTATGTAACATACAATAGATTTATAATTTTTTAAGCAATTAATAAAACATTTAATGTATTTTATTAATTTTGATTTCCAATACAATAATTTTCTATTAAGAGATATAATCCACATAAATGAAAGTTCTGAGAGTCCTCAAAAATCTTAAGTGTCAAGGGATCCTAAGACTATAAAGCTCAAGAATCACAATGTTAGAGATATCCCTCCAGGCTGATAGCAAGCCCCTACTCTATGAGTTGTCATAAATAATGTGAAGATTTGTAGAATTTCCCTAGCACTTTTCTTCTAAGGCAGAGGCAGTAGAGTCAGGCAGATACTGAAGATTAAAGAGACTGGAGCTCTAATTCTGGCTGTGTCACCAACCAGCTGTGTGATTCGGGGTGCTGTGTTCAGTCACTCAGTCATGTCTAACTCTTTGCAACCCCATGGACTGTAGCCCACCAAGCTTCTCTGCCCATGGGGAGTCTCCAGGCAAGAATACTGGAGTGGGTTGCCCTCCCCCAGGGGATCTTGGATCTTCCCAACCCAAGGATCAAATTCAGGTCTTCTGCATTGCAAGCGGATTCTTTACCATCTCAGCCACAGGGGAAGCCCATGATCCTGGGTAAATCCCCTCATTTCTCTAGAGAACTGTTTCCACATTTGTAAAATGAAGAGCTTTATGGGATTGACCTTTAGGGTCAATTTTTCGAAAACTAAAGCACTTCAGGGGGAAGGAGGAAGGGACAGATATTTATTCTTCATTTTACCAATAAGGAAGTTAAGGTCAAAGATGTTAATGAGAAAGAGATGCTCAAGGACATGTCTTGAGCTGGTATCAGATTCAGGATTGAAGCCGGTGTCCTTGTCTTCTGGGCTAAGACTTGATGCATTCAATTGGTAATATTAATAATAATAGTATTTGCATGCATATAGCATTAAAAATAAATTCATATTCTGAAACAACTCCAAATTTCTAAAAGTTGGACAGACAGAAAGAACTTGATAATTTTCGTGACTATGGGAGCCAGCCTCTGAGGTGGCCTGCAATAATCCTTTCTTCTGGTATTTGTGGGCTTGGGAGTCTCCACCTACATTCAATAGAGCTGACCCGTGTGACCAACAGAATATTGGCCAGTAAACTGAAGCAATAGGGTGTGTCATAAAAGCTTCTGCCTTGCTCTTTCTTAGATTGCTCTAGGGGTATCTAAGATTGCTCTAGGGGAAGCCAACCTTAGTGTTTTGAGGACACATAAGCATCCCTGCGGAGAGTCACATGTGATGAAGAACTGAGTCATCCTGCCAACAAGCAGCACCAACTTGCATTCATGTGGAATGCAAAGGAGGTCAGAGGTCTTTGCAGACTAGAAAATGACAAAGGCCGAGCCCTAGGATAGAGCAATGATGGTATACTGCTGGACCTGCCAGCTAAAAGAAAACTGCATTGGACGGTCTCTTCTAAAAGGTATGGAGTAAAAAGCGCTAGTCAAATCAATAGCAAACTAAGTACCATGGGATATGTTGATGTGCTTTGGCGAAGAAATCATACCCAGAACAGCAGTTGTCATTGAGTCATCAAGTTTGGATAATCCATTGTCATTCTCCAAGTTCTATCAGTCTTCAGAGAGACAAATAGGTGATCTGAATGGTGCATATGGTAGGAATAACTACCTCTGTATCTGTCAAGATCTTGTTGGTGACACTGATCTCTTCAGTCCTTCCAGGAATGCAATACTGTTTTTGGTATCCTGTTTTAGGAAGTGGACACAGTTCTAGTGACTCCACTAAGCCTTTCCTTTTATTTCTAAAAAATATGTATTTATTTGGCTGAGCTAGGTCTCAGTTGTGGCACATGGGCTCTTTACGTGCGGCATGGAAGATCTAGCTCCCTGAACAGGGATGGAAGCTGGGCCCCTTGAACTGCAAGCAGGGAGTCTTAGCCACTGGACGACCAGAGAAGCCCAACTGACTTTTACTGTCATGATAGCTTTTACTTCCTGGGTCAGGGGAATGTCTACTAGTTGCTGATTTTATCTTCTCAGATACCTGCTGAGTATATCTAAGCTGCGGTATATATCCATCTCTGTATTCTGGAACTGAGGAAGAACAATGGGATGGTTTCTGGGAACCACTGGGCTTGTTGTGATATGAAGCTAAGCCAAAACTCAAGATCATCTGACTTTCCCAAGCCCCTGCTTGGACAGTGAATCATAGTGGCATTTTGAGTCTCCAGGGATTAGTATCAGTTCAGAGCCAATGTTCAGTAATCCCCTAAAAATCTGGTTATCTCTCCTTCCTAATGCACAATTGACAAGGTAAATGGCTGCAGGTTCCCTCAGGAGAAAGTGTTGGTAGAAGATTTACAGTGTGACTTTTTGACAACAGAGCAGGGTCCTTCCTCAAGTGGTCTCAGTCTTCCCTTCATTCCAAGAAGCTGGAACCGAGTATAACCACCTCACTTGAGCGCGGCCGAGAGGAACCACCCCGCGTCCAAGAGACAGCGGCAGAGAGTCCCGGGCTGTGACGGCGCAGGAACGGCTGAGAGGAGATACCCCACGTCGGAGGACAGAGACAGCGGCTGGGAGTCCTGGGCTGTGGCGGCGCGGGAACAGCTGAGAGGAGCNAAAAAAAAAAAAGAAGAAGCTGGAACCGGCTGCAATCTAAGAACTTGTTGAAGGGTTCTTGCTCTATTGTTAGAAGTCAGATTTCTGATCACAACTAGAGTATTTCACTCACAGTAACCAAGTAAAACTTCTGCCCCAGGGACACTCTGATCAGTTAGCCGCTGCTAAAGCTCTGTAGGCCAAACCACTTTGATGCCTCTTTGGGCTCTCCTGCCCATTAAAGTAACTATGCTAACTTGTCTAGGTTGCTAAATGCCTCCACTTTGCTTCTGACACCTGATAGCCTATCATTCCCATTGAGTTAATTCAGGAAGCCCGTTCTGATGACTGTGTTCCTCACCACTATGCCTGCCTTTAGAGAAAAGCCACTGTAGCACTCTTCAAGGATGCTGGTGTTCTAACCAATGTCTGTCTCAAAACCCTGGTGAAGGGAAGACTGTACATTGGTTTTATGTTATCAGCCTACTCTAGTGTTCAGAATACTTTCCTCCTCAATATTAGAATTTCTGACATCTCAGCTTCCTTCAATGAAAGCCCTTTTTGGATTTAATCAAACTATTAGAGGTATTCCCAGCCAGCATGAGCAAATACATTAAATCCAGAATCTCTGTTTAGTGTACTCCTGTAAACACATTCAGCCCAATCCACAATAAATATTCCTTCCATCCTGACCCAACACCTTTAGGATCCATCCTCACATATTTTCTCTGGCTTTCTGTCCATATACGTTGGCATTGGAGGGGGTCTGGATGAAAGGTAAAGAGTATCGTTTGTACTATTCTTCTAATTTTCAGTAAGGGTGAAATTCTGTCAAAACAAGAAGCGAAACAATATGTGAACTGACAGACTTTCAATATTCTTTTTGTGTGTTTGGTGCTTCCTCATGGGTCATGCTGGGGCCTGCTGGCACTTAAATCAGGTCACAGATATAACAGAGGTGGTGGGCTTAGGTTTCTAGGAGGATGAGTTGCCTGAGAGGCAATGACTTCTGGAGGCGATCATTACAGGTTCTTCAGGTAAAAGAAGAGTAACTTCATTTTTACTGCCCAGGGAGGGTCAGCAGAACTTAGAGGTTAAGGACTTTTTAGTTTCATCAGAATCCGCCCATCCTAAGATTCAGAATCTCATTCCTTCCCAGTCAATGTCTTATTTTACATGAGACCCTGCTTGGTTATGAATTCAATTTGTATGGAAATTCAGTTCCCTGCCAAGTGAAAACTGAGAGTTTCATTATCAGAAATCTTGATCCTGAGGCTACAAGAGATAAAAGTTTCCTCCATGGCAGTTAGAGAAAGTTTTTGGTCCCTTTCCCAGATTTTGGGCTGGGAATTTAAAGGCCTAGGTTCATTATTTTCTTTCTCTGAACTCTCCAGCACACTTAGAAGCAACCAACAAAGCTCATCATTTGTACTAAAATGTTCTAGGACTGCAAATATTTGGTTACTCTAAGGTTTGCCTTCCATAGGCATTTATCACAGTGAGCTTTATCTACAAGTGGGAATTAAGTGACTGCTTTGCCACTGAATGCCTTGGAACACTGATGGCCCCTTTCCCACTGGCAATAATCATTAGTGTGTTTAAATATCATTAGATTAGAAAACCAATTCCAGATCCCTGTCCTTGAGAATCTGTTTCCCTGAGACCACAGTCAGAACCAGTAAGTGTATCAGTCAGGAAAGCTTAACCACTGTGAATTATGAAATAAGAAGTTTACTATGGTAGGGACTTCCCTGTTGAGTCAGTGGCTAAGATTCTGTGCTCCCAATACAGGGGGTCCTGGGTTTGATCCCTGGTTGGAAACTAGGTCCCACATGCTGCAACTACCTGAGTGCCACAAGTCAGAACCTGCATGCTGCAACAAAGATCATAGATTCCATGGACTGCAACTAAGACCGGCATGGCCAAATATTAAATAAACAAAAGGCACCTCAGCCAATCACAGCGCAAGACCTTTAATAAAAGTGTAGTTTTCTATGAGCATTAGAGCTTACATAGTTTTGGAAAGAGCTGGAGAAGTAAAGGGCCAACAAAGAAGTCAGAGGATCAGGAAAAGAGTCACAAAAATGGGAAACCCAGCACATCCGGCAGTCATGGGACACTGATGGTAAAACTCATGAAAACTGCCACCTCTGCGGGTCTACCAGCAAGTGTCTGGAGGTGGGCCTAGGGCCACTGTTGGTCAGGAGGGTCAACAATTGGGAAGCATTTCAAGACTCTAAGAAGTGCAGAAGGGGACAACAGAGGATGAGATGGCTGGATGGTATCACTGACTCAATGGACATTGAGTGAACTCCAGGAGACGGTGAATGACAGGTAAGCCTGGCGTGCTGCCGTCCATGGGGTTGCAAAGCATCAGACATGATGTAGCAACTGAACAACAATAAAGGAGAGCAGAGCAAGAACAGGCTTGAGCTCATTTTTAACACTTGTTTCTAACAGCCACCACATCTAACCACAATGACCTTCAGAGAATCACACTTGCTGCTTCATTTCTGCCCTCTAAATCTCGTGCCCATCCCTCATGTGACTAATTCTAACCTGAAACCATCCAGGGAACAAGATTCTGACAAACATAGCTCCAGCTGAACCAAGTTCTCAAAGTACAAATCACTGCGGTACTGTGCGATGTGTGACTCTGGATTGGATCCTGGACTGGAGAAAAACAACCCATAACAGACATTTTGGGGGATTCCCCTGGTGGTCCAGTGGTTAAGAATCCACTTGCCATTGCAGGGGACATGGATTGGATCCCTGGTCCAAATCCAGGAAGATTCCACAGGCCTTGGGGGAACTAAGTCTGCTCCCTACAACTACTGAAGCCTGCACACGCTGGAGCGCATGCCCCGCAACAGCAGAAGCTGCTGCAATGAGAAGCCCAGGCACTGCAACTAGAGAGTAGACACTGCTCGCTGCAACTAGAGAGAGTCCACGTGTAGCAGCAAAGACCCAGGGCAGCCAAAACTAAAATAAAAAAGACATTTTGGGGATATTGGAATGGTTTCTATATAGACTAGCTATTAGATGATTAAAAGGGACTAATGGATGTTTTTCTGGCCCTGATGTGCGACTTGTGGGGATTTTAGTTTCCCAACCAGGAATTGAACCTGGAGTTGTGGCAGTGAAAGTCCAGAATTCTAACCACTAGACCACGAGGGAATTCCCATAAAAGAGATTATGTTAATTTTTATGCTTGATCATGGCACTGTGGTTATGTAAGAGAATGTTATTTTTAGGAGCTAGCTGCTTAAATATTTAGGGGTAAAGTTCCCAATGGTTTAGCATTTATTTATTTTTATTACTTATTAAGTGACTATGGTAGATTGTTAATCATTGCTGAATCTAGGTGGTAGATCTGCAGATGTTTCAACTTTTCTGTGTGTTTGAAATTTTTAATAATTAAAATATTAAGGAAAAGACAAGACTGCTGTGGTCATTACTTCCTCTGGAAACCTTTCCTGCCCATCTCTCCTCTTCCTTTCCAAGGTGGTTATATTGTTTCTTTTACTCTGCAAGTACCAGAGATATAGCATCCAAGCATTTATCACATTGTACTTCAATCTCTTGTTTTCTCATCTCTCTCCCCTTCTAAACTTTGAAGTCTTTAAAAGACACAGGTGGGACTTCCCGGGTGGCCCAAGGGCGAAGACTCCATGCTCCCAATGCAGGGGGCCTGGGTTCCATCCCTGGTCAGGGAACTAGATCCTACATGCTGCAGCTAAAGATCTGACATGCCACAACTAAGACCTGGTGCAGCCAAATAAGTAAATATTTTAAAAAGGAAAGGACACAGCTGTCTCTGGTTTTTAACTCTTCTAGTGTTTCTTCCTGTTTCTGACACAGAGTAGGTACTCCCTTAATCTTTATTCACTCAAGAACAGAAGAAAGTCTAATTGAGGAATTCCTTCAGAGATACCATCAAATTAGGGTTCAAGTGAATCTAAGGAAACCAAGGTTTTGAGTTTAAGATTTTTTGTTAAGTAATACATGCAAATAAAAATAATAGAGTAGTAAAGTGAAACAGAAATTATTGTTTCATTCCTGTTTTATACATATACTCCAACCCAGGAGTCAAGAGTTTAAAATGTATCCTTCCAGATCCATTTCTATGCAATTATAAACACCCCCCCCACACACACACACACAAAATGTTGTTTGGTAACTTACTTTTTTCTTTAACTTGAAGATCCACATCCTTGTATAGATAGATCTACATCAGGCTCTACACAGGCTACACTGTATTTCATTGTATTCATATGCACTTACTTATATAACAACCACATTTAAATGAGCATGTAGACAGAGGAGCAGTTTCTGCATGAAACCAGTACAGTTGACCATGGGTCCCCAAACTCCAGGATCTAGTGCCTGATGATCTGAGGTGGAGCTGAGGTAATAATGATAGAAATAGAATGCACAATAACTGTTATGCCCTTGAATCATCCCTAAACCATTCCCCCCCCCCCCAACCCTGGTTCCTGGAAAAATTGTCTTCTCTGAAACTGGTCCATAGTGCCAAAAAGTTTGGGGATGGCTGCCCTACAAAAAGGGATTGGGTAACTCCAGTAATCAAAGGAGTAAGAATAGCTCAGTGTTGAACTATGGATTCAGAGACAGGGTAAACTGGCTAGGAAGGGACTTTACCAGAGTCTCAGCTTACAGAAAGACGTGGCCTTTTCAAGGAATAAAAGATAGAGCAAGATGATAATGATCAGAGTGTGAAACTGACTGAGCCAACTGACAAATGTGTGGCCATGTAAGCCCCTAATCTGCATCCCTTGACGCCTTCCCAGTAACTTAACGCAGTCCTTCGCAGACTCAGCACAGCCACCAGGGAACAAGTGAAAGTGGCCAGTGTATGGGCCTGGTTCATTTTGGAGGAGAAAGTCCCCCAGGTTTCCCAGTGACAACAGAAAGTTACTCAAACTAGTGTTGATGAAATCCTACCAGAAGTTTGTTTCGTGGGCCTTTCTGATCTCATCAATTGGGCCCCTCCACTGCTTTCGCTTTCCCTACTTGTTCCTCATGCACAAAAACAAGCTTGTTTTGTCCTGTAGTTCGCCCTCCTCTTTAAGCATCCTCATGCTCCCTAACTATCCAATCTTATCTCCCTGTAAATTTCTAATGCCCACCTTTTGTTCCACTTAGACTGTTACAGTGTCAACAAAAAGATGCTGGAATGCACTGAGGCTGTTACAATGTGTTGTACCATCTTGGTGGTGTTGACCTAAACCAAAGCATAGCATGATCCCATTCACATCAATCTACCTTCACTGCCGTCTCAAAAGTGTGTGTTTGGGGTTCTTTCTGCTGCTAATGGCAGATATTCACATTCTCTCCAGCAAGAATGCTGACTTTCATTCAATAAAAAAAATTTTTTTTTAATGTTTGTTTATTTCGCTGAGCTGGATCTTGGTTGCAGCACTCAGGATCTTTGATCTTCATTGTGACATTTGGGATCTTTTCTTTTTTTAGTTGTGGCATGTGGGATCAGTTCCCTGACTAGGGATCAAATCCGGGCCCTTCCATTGGGAGCTCAGAGTGTTAGCCCTTGGACCATCAGGGAAGTCCCAAGAATGCTGACTTTTAAATACTAAATATTGGTAGCATTATCTCTCAATTTTTAAGATGGTTTTTTTTTTTGGCATTTATTTTGTGTTAACTTTTTAAGAGTGTCATTCAGTGTTTTCCATTATCAAATGTCTGTATCTGATAGAGATCATGTTAACATGTTATTGAAATACATAATCTTGTCACAATATGTTTGTTCGTAATAATAATAAATGTGCATTTATTATTACATTGCTTTTTTTTGTAGCAAGCCTCTGAAATGTTTAGTATAACTTCAATACAGAGAACTGATTATTATTGAGATCACTCACTGCTATTTAAAACATGTAAATAAAGTGTTATGAAAAATACAGAACAGTTTATAACATCAAGAATTCCTGGGGATTTTTATTTCTTATTCTCAGATCCAGAAGGTAGTAAGTTGATAATTTTTGAAGCTGTTCATATCGTGAAGGGGTTCATAATACTGCTATATATTGTCATATGTGTTTAAATTTTTCTATAATAAAAAGTAAAACAAAATTGGATCATGCTACATTCCTGCCTAAACTTCAAGGGCTTTCTAGCGCCTTTAGGACAAAAGCCAAAAGCTTTTAAAGCTTGCATAAATTTGACCCTTTCAGCTCTCTGGCCCCAACTCATCTCATTCTCCCACTACTTTCCAGCAACGGTAGCCTTCTTTCAGTTCCTCAAACTTAGCAAATATTTTCCTGACTCAAGATCTTTGTCCATTCTGTTCACTCGGCTTAGAACACTCTTCCTGGCCCTATTTCCCTGGTTAACTCCTACTTATCTTTAAATATGAGATCCTGGGCTTCCCTGGTGGCTCAGTGGTAAAGAATCTGCCTGTCAATGCAGGAGACATGATCCATGGCTCATGCCACAGAGCAGTTGAGCCCCTGCACCACAACGACTGAGCCCGTGCTCCAGAGCCTGGGAGCCGGCTCACGACTACTGAGGCCCACATGCCCTAGAGCCCGTGCTCTGCCACAAGGGAAGCCACTGTAGTGAGAAGCCCAGGCTCCACAACTGGAGAGTGGCCCCTGCTTGCCACAGCTAGAGAAAAGCCCGCACAGCAACGAAGACACAGCACAACCAAAAGAAAATAATAAATAAATGAATAAATAAAATCTCTCGGAGGCTTTACTTGGAGCAACCTCCCCTGCCTTGCACCACCAAGTCTAAATGAGGTCACCCTGTGATAATCTTACACAATTTCTTCATAGCACTCAACACACTTTGTGATGAATATGTCTGTTCATTACTTATTGTTTAAATGGCGATCTCCCTCAGTACACAGTAAGAAGCGACAGTATGTCTGTTTTTCTCACCCCTGGTTTGCCTGCACCTAGCATAATGCTTGGTACAAAACAGGCCTACAGAAAATATGAGTTTAAACAATCCCAACTGTGCAAGGGAGGTAGATATATAACATTTAGAAAATAAAGTAAAATTGTTCTTAATGAATATACAACAGCTCTCAGTGATCACCAAGTTTTTTGTATCGCTCACAAACATGTTCTAGAATCTCACCCAAGATCAACAATGAGCTTGCGTTGTGTTGTTTCTGGAGCCTGCCTTTCTTCCCAACAGCTTTAATTAAGCCTAAAAAGGCTCCTTCAAGGTTGACTGAGAAAAGAAAATAAGCATAGGAGGCCTAAGAGACATAGCAACCAATGGTAATGTGTGGACCTTGTCTGCCTACAATTTGAAGTCTGACTCTTGTCCCAAGATTTAGTTTGGGGTGCAAGTAAAAAAAGATGATTTTACTATAGAGCTTACAGATTTTTAAAAGACAGCAATGGAAATACAAAAAACCTTATTCCAATAAAAATTTGGCAACTTAGATGAGATGGAGACAAATTATAACAACTGACTCAGGAAGAAATCAAGTACCTGAATTGTCCTATATCAATCAAATAATGGAATTTGGAGTGAAAAATCTTCCCTTAGGCCCAGATAGCTTCTTTGTTAACAGAATATCAGTAAATGGAATTCAGCGAGTAAAGAGGATAACACAGCATCCCCAAGTTTGGTTTGAAATCAAGATTGGTTTGAAATCAATTAATGTAACTTACCGTGTTAATAGAACAAAGGAGAAAAGCCATATGGCTATCTCAATAGAGGCAGAAAAAAGCATTTGAACAAATTCAAAATTAATTTGCAACAATAGCTACAAAACACCAAGTTTTGTTTCGTTTGTTTTGTCCAGATTTACTGTGTATGCAACCTAACTTTCACGTGATTTCACTGTGCACTAAGTCTCCCTCTCCAGCCAATCCTGAGGGAGTCAACACACAACCTTGAACAAATATTTGTGAGACAGGAGAGAAAGGGACAGGGTGCGACTTTTAAAAGAATGACATAGCCGCTGAGGATACAATATAAACTGGTTAGAACCAGTGAGGCCCAAGATGGCGGAAGACTTGACTTCCAGTTGCCTTGAGCCTCATTATACATTCATTGTAATATATTACCATATGCTAAAATGCACACCCATAGGTGCTGTGACAGTTCCAAGGCTGAGCATAAAAAGCGAAAAACTGGGCAGTGGCCCAGTTCCTGGAAATTCCCAATCATTCCCCCGAATAGTTAAAATAATCTTTCCACTTTTTAGCCTATGAAATTACTCAGCCCAGAAAAACTAACCACTCTGGCCCCCGGAGGCCTCATGCCTTCTGAGTCTGCTGACATTCTGTCTGTGGAGTGTGTGCATCCCTTAATAAACTTGCTTTCATGTTGGTATGGCTTGCTCTTGAATTCTTTCCTGTGTGAAGCTGAGGACTCTTACTTGGCGGCCTGCCCCAGGAACTCACCCAAGACCTGGGACATGACCACCATCCTCTTGTGCCCCATTCTCTTGCAACATTTGAGTGCCTATAATGGGGTAGTTATGTTCTAGGAGCTGAGGATACAGATGTGAACCAACAGAAGAAGTCCCTACCTTAAAGAGTTTGGAAATAGGTTTGATTTTATTAAAGGTTCTAGGAGAATTCTCTTTCCTTTCATCCTACCCAAACCACTTCTGAAAAATCAGATCTGTCTTCAAAACTTCTCATTCCATGGGACTGCCCCAGTGGTCCAGTGGTTCACACTCCTTGCTTCCAATGCAGTGGGTGCAGTTTCCATCCCTGGTCAGAGAACTAAAATCCCACATGTTGTGTGGCCAAAAAATGAAACAAAACAGAAACAACCCCCTGAAAGAGCCCCATGATAACATAAATAAAAACCATATTAAAAAAAAAAAAACCAAAAAAAAACAAGCTTCTCTTCCCTCCCCCAATTCTCCAGAGTTTCTCTTAGATTATGGGGTAAATGGTCTTTCCAGGTGGCACTAGTGGTAAAGAGCCCACTTGTCAATGCAAGAGACGTAAGAGACTCGGGTTTGATCCCTTGATTGGGAAGATCCCTGGAGAAAGGCATGGCAAACCACTACAGTGTTCTTGCCTGGAGAATCCTATGGACAGAGGAGCCTGGTGAGTTACAGTCCATGGGGTCACAAAGAGTTGGACGCAACTGAAGCGGCTTAGCACACACACACATACATGGGCTAAATAGTAACTAGTCCTACAAATTCTTTCAGCGCCCTAGGAGTAATTTATTGGGGTTTGGAGTCTTTAAAACAGAAAGAGTTTCACTTATTATCTTTCCCGTATCTTGGACTTCAATTCACATTTAACTTCGTTGTCTTTAGTGGAGCTCTAAATAGGAGATGCACATTTTTCTGTCTGCCACTTGCAAATCTGGAGCTTTATGCCTGAGCACTAATTAGTGATCCTCTTGTTCTAAATACTTAAAAAAAAATTTTATTGAAATATGATTCATATACAATTCAAAGGGTTTTTCTATTTAAATTATATAACTCAGTATTTCTTAGTATATTCACAGTGATCTAATTTTAGAATGTTTTCCTCTCCCCTTAAAGAAATCCCATACCTATTAGTAATCAGTCCTGAGCACTTTTAAAGTGGCTTTATGACTATCCTTAGCTGGTTTTCTCAAGCCTCATCCTAGGGGTGGTCTTCCTCCCTGGCTTCAGTGTCTCTAGGACTGCACCTGTAACTGATGCACACATTCTCTCATATGCATATTTGAACTTGCCCTTCTTCTATTTTCTTCCCTTAGGATCATAGTGGATGTTTTCTTCACAATATCCAGCCCACTTATGCAGCAGCAAATATACGTTGGAGTTCCCGCTCCTGGTGAAAAGAGAGTCTGACTAACCTGCACTTAAAATCTTTACTTCCTCTCTACTTTGCAGTTACATGAGTCAATAAATTTCCTTTATTAAGTCAGTTTGAGTGGGCTTTTTAAATAAAACTGATTATGGGATCCTACTTACCTTATTCACATTAATTTTAAACAGCTTTATTGAGAGAGAATTTTTTAAGATACACTTTATGTACATATGATCCGTCCATTTAATGTGTATACACAGATGGATGCCTTTTAGTATAACCACAAGGTTGTGTGGCCATGACCAGAATGAATATTAGAATACTTTCATCACTTTTAACAGAAGCCCTGTATGCAGTACCAGCCACTCTCCATTTCTACCTGTGGTGGACTTTTGACTTCCACAGCTAAAAGATGATAAATGGCAGTGATAGAAAATGAATAAGCAAATTAGAAAGAATGACATTTGTAATTCTTCTCTAGAGAAATGTCTACTCAAGTCTTTGCTCATTTTTCAACTAGATTATTTATCTTTTTATTGTTGAGTTATAAGAGTTCCTGGCTTCCCTGGTGGCTCAGATGATAAAGAGTCTGCCTGCAACGTGGGAGACCTAGGTTCAATCCCCGGGTCAGGAAAATCCCTTGGAGAAGGGAATGGCAACCCACTCCAGTAGTCTTGCTGGGAAATCCCACGGACAGTGGTGCCTGGTGGGCTACATTCCATGGTGTCACAAAGAGTCAGACACGACTGAGCGACTAACATTTTATAAGAGTTCTTTATATATTCTGGGTACAAGTCCCTTATCAAATAAATAATCTGTAAATATTTTCTCACATTCTGTAAGTTGTCTTTTCACATTCTTGGTCATGTTCTCATCCGCAAAATATTTAATTTTGATAAAATCCAATTTATCTATTTTTCTTTTATTGTCTGTGGTTTTGGTGTCATATTTAAGAAGATTTTGTCTAACCTAAAGTCACGAAGCTTTACTTCTATGTTTTCTCTTAAGATTGTATAGTTTTAGCTCTTACATTTAGATCTATGATCCAGTTAATTTTTATGTGTGGTGTAAAAAAGGGGTCCAACTGCATTCTTTTGCATGTGGATATCCAGTTATCCCAGCATTGTTCATTGAAAAGACTATTCTTTCCTCCACTGAGTTGTCTTAGCATCTCGTTGAAAACTAACTGGCCATAATAGGAAGAGTCTATTTCTGGACTCCCAAATCTGTTCCACTTATATGGCTCTCCTTATATCAGCATTACTCAGTCTTTAAAAAAAATTTTAATTAATTAATTTGGCTGTGTCAGATCTCAGATGCTGTATGCAGGATCTTCACTGTGCTATGTGGGATTGTTTGTTGGGCTCCAGTGCAGGTAGACTCAGTAGTTGTGGCACTTGGGCTTAATTGCCCCATGGCATGTGAGATCTTAGTTTCTCAACCAGACTGGAGCCAATCAAAAAAGATATTCTACATCCAAAGATATAAAGAAGAAGTCACAACAAGATGGTAGGAGGGGCATACTTGTGATATAATAAAACCCATATTCCCAAGGTGGGCAACCCATAAACTCATGGTGGTTTAGTTGCTTCAGTTGTGTCCAACTGTTGCAACTCCACGGTCTATAGACNTCAAAAAAGATATTCTACATCCAAAGATATAAAGAAGAAGTCACAACAAGATGGTAGGAGGGGCATACTTGTGATATAATAAAACCCATATTCCCAAGGTGGGCAACCCATAAACTCATGGTGGTTTAGTTGCTTCAGTTGTGTCCAACTGTTGCAACTCCACGGTCTGTAGACCACTAGGCTCCTCTGTCCATGGGATTCTCCAGGCAAGAATACTGGAGTGGGTTGCCGTTTCCTTCTCCAGGGGATCTTCCTGACCCAGGGATTGAACCCGGGTCTCTAGTATTGCAGGCAGATCTTTTACTGACTGAGCTACGAGGGAAGCCCAACAGGAAATCAATTATACTGCAGAACTTCTCCCATGGAAATTAGAGTTATGAGCCCCACGTTAGGCTTCCTAGCCTATAGGGGTCTGGCATTAGGAGGAAGAGTCCCCAGGGCATTTGGCTTTGAAGGCCAGCAGGGCTTGATTGCAGGAGATCCTCAGGCCTAGGGGAAACAGAGATTCCACTCTTGGAGGGTGCACGTAGAGTCTTGCATGCACAGAAACTCAGGGCAAAAGCACTGACCTCATAGGAGCCTAGGCCAGGCTGGTCTTGGTGGGTTTCCTGGGGAGGACCTAATTAAACTTAAAAAACTTTTTGCACAGCAAAGGAAGTCATAAACAAAATGAAAAACAACCTACAAAATGGGAGAAAATATTTGCAAATGATACTACCGACAAGAGATTAATTTCCAAATATATGGTTTTTACAGCTCAATATAAAAAAACTCTCAAACAAAGCAATCAGAAAATGGGTAGAAGATCGAAATAGGCAGTTCTCCAAAGAAGATATGCAGATGGCCAACAGGAACATGAAAAGATGCTCCATTTTGCTAATTATTAAAGAAATGCTCAGCAAAACTACAATGAGGTATTACCTCTCTCCTGTCAGAATGTCCATCATCAGAAAGTCTACAAATGAGGGGTTCCCTGGATGCCTCGTGGTTAGGATTCCAGGCTTTCACTGCCATGGTCTGAGTTCAATCCCTGGTGGGAGGAACTGAGATCCCTCAAACTGCACAGCCCAGTCAAAAAAAAAAAAAAAAAAAAACAACTGCATTCAATCTTTCTCTATGCAAAAAGAAAAGTCTACAAATAATTAATGCTGGGGTAATAAATGTGGAGAGGGTGTGGAGAAAAAGGAACCCTCCTACACTGTTAGTGGGAATGTAAATTGGTGCAGCCACTATGGAGAACAGTGTGGAAGTACCTTAAAAAACTAAAAATAGAGCTACCATATGATCCAGGGATCCCACTCTTGGGCATATATCCAGAGAAAACTATAATTCAAAAAAGATACACGTATTCCTATTTTCATAGCAGCACTATGGCAATGGCACCCCACTCCAGTACTCTTGCCTGGAAAATCCCATGGACGGAGGAGCCTGGTAGGCTGCAGTCCATGGGTCTCGAAGAGTCGGACGCGACTGAGCGAATTCACTTTCACTTTTCACTTTCATGCATTGGAGAAGGAAATGGCAACCTACTCCAGTGTTCTTGCCTGGAGAATCCCAGGGACGGGGGAATCTGGTGGACTGCCGTCTATGGGGTCGCACAGAGTCGGACACGACTGAAGCGATTTAGCAGCAGCATACACTATAGCCAAGACTTAGAAACAAGCTAAATGTCCGTCAACAGAAGAATGCATAAAGAAGATGTGGTGTGTGTATGTGGGGTGTGTGTGTGTGTGGGGGGGTGTACGTGTGCCTATATATATATATATATAAAATAAAATATTATGCACCCATAAAAGAATGAAATACTGTCATTTATAGCAACATGGACCCATAGATTATCATACTAAGTGAAGTAAACCGGATAGGAAAACACAAATATCGTATGATATCGCTTAATGTGGAATTTGAAAAAAAAAAAAAGATACACATGAATTTATTTACAAAACAGAAATAGACCCACAGACAGAAAACAAACTTATGGTTATTAAAGGGGAAGGGGGAGGGGATTAGTTAGGGGGATAGTATTAACAGATACACACTGCTGCTAAGTCACTTCAGTCGTGTCCGACTCTGTGCGACCCCATAGATGGCAGCCCACCAGGCTCCCTGGAATTCTCCAGGCAAGAACTGTGTATAAAATAGATAGCCAACAAGGACCTACCTACTGCACAGCACGAGGAACAACACTCAATATTTTGTAATAACTTATAAGGAAAAAGAAACTGAAAAAGAATCTCTATCTACCTGTCTGTCTGAATTATTTTGCTGTACACTTGAAACTAATACATTATGAATCAAAATACTTCAATTGAAAAATTTTCAAAAAAAATCAAAAATTAAAAAAGAAATCAAAGCATTTCCCCAATTTACTAGAAACTATGCAAAGCATCTTTTCTAATGATTGCATTAATGTTCTACTGTGGGAATAAACTGAAATGTATTAAACCAGTTTCATTTTTTGGTACCTAAGATGTTTCTATTTTTTTCAGCCTTGTATATAACACTGAATATTTGTAAATAACTCTTTGTATATATTTTGGATAATTTTTGAGGATAATTTTTGAGGATAATTTAACAGGAAAATACTTGATATGCATCACCAGATTATTTCTCTAAAAGCAGTATCAATTTGCCTTCCCATCAGCAGGACGTAAGAATAGCCTTTGCATTGCATGCTTGCCCCCACTGGATAGTCTTTTTTTTCTTTTCTTTTTTTAACTTTTGCAAGTTTTGATAGATAAAAAATGGTACCTGGTTTCAAAAATTTGCATCTCTTTTGTTATTAGTGAAGTTGTACATTTTCCCACGTGTCTTTTAGCCATGCATGTTTCCTCTTTTGTGAACTGTTCAAGTTAATTTACTTTTCAGGTGGGGTCCTTGACCAATTCTGACCAATTACTTTGGATCCTAGCTTTCCTGTTCCTAACCACCCTCTTAACACACCTGGGTCATTTGCTCAGAATATACAGAAAGCGGCTTTCTAAATAAAGAGGATATTAAATACATAGATATCTAGAAATGGGCTTTTCTTTGTGAAGTGAAGATTGAAAAAGTGGGGTCAGAGTACTACTATCCATTTCTGAAAGGGCTATTAGCACTTTCTGACCAGATTCAACACCCTGAAAAGTTGACAAATGTAGCCTTGGGCAAAACACCATGGTCTTGAGAATTTCCATTCTTAAAAATCTCCAAATTTAAGTTCCCATTGTCTTACATACAATCTTAAATTTAAGTGCCATAAGACTGGGGTAAAGATCTAAATGTGCTTCCCTGCTAGCTCAGACAAAGAATCTGCCTGCAGTACACAAGACCCAGATTTGATCCCTGGGTCAGGAAGATCTCTTGGAGAAGGAAATGGCAACCCACTCCACTGTTCTTGCCTGGAAAATTCCATGGACAGAAGAGCCTGGTTGCAAAGGGTCGGACATGACTGAGTGACTAACACACACAGAAAGATCTAAACGGTCTTGTATTTGGAAAAGACTTGGTATGGGGTGCCCTGCAAAAGTGATGCAAAGTCATTATCTATTTATGCCCAAGACAGGAAAAGAAAAGCTAAACACAAACTGTCTTAGGACAGGTATGGTTTAAATATCAATAAGGACAAGCCAGTTGTCAGCTGAGTGAGTTTCTGGCTCAGATCATTGAGAAAATCTGGTTATTTTGTAGGAAGAAATTGAAAATTCCTTGATAACTTTTTGGATATAATAAGCATGTCCTACGGGAGACTGGGATGGGTTAATTAATCTGGATTTCAGCTGACCTGTGGAAGGCAAAAGAGTATGATCTCAGAGGGCCGTGACATCATCACATCATACACCCATGTCTAAATTAGACCAGTCTATTAACATGCAGGAATTCTGGGCCTGAGTGGGAATCCCACAGAAGTCACACTACAACGTGAAGGTTAAGGGGGAATACCAGACCGGAACCTGACATTTCATTCTGCTTCCCTGGCAGGACCTTTTCAAAGAAACAAGAACTGAAATGTAGCTTGAGCTGGCATGCAAAGCAGGCCGCTATTTCAGTCTGAATCATGAGTAGGGGCCTCAGTGGACCATGTGAAACTGAGGGGCAAAAGAAAGCCGAACACCAAGGCAGGAGCTGCACGTGATTAAAAAAATTGAAACGGTCTGGGTGACCGGACAGTTCCAAGCATTAGTACCCTGGGAGCCAGGCCAGGAAGCAGAATTTCATAGCATTTCCTTTCTGGCTAGAATCGTGCACCAGTGGTATTCTCTCTCTCTTCTCTGTCCCAGGATTCCTGCAGTTACGCCCCTGATCTGCCGCAGGACTGCAGGACAGCAGGTCTCTGAGAACTGTTTGGCCATGTACTGCTGTGTTGCCACGTCACCTGGTGCTCTGCCCCTCCCCCCGCCCAGCCCAGGGTCACAGCAGCCTGCAAGGTTGCCAAGGAGCTGGCATCACCCAGATCCAGAGGGCAGACCAGTGGCTGAGGTGGCCAGCCACGTCACTCATCTGCAACCCAGAGTGTTTATGTTCCCTGCAGTCCAGCGACCCAAGAATCTGTCAACAGTCCTCATATTTATTCTGCTTTCTTGAGCCTTCAAGAAGTGAAGAGCTATCATGAGAACAAAGCAAGGAAAGCTCTGATGGGGAAAAGGTTCAGGCTGCCTTCTTGAATTACCTTTCCTGCCTTTTTCTGCTAAGTCGTTTTCTTCCCTTCCTCCTGCGTGTCTCCCCTGATGGAAAGCCTTCCTTAACTGTGGCTAAGACCTGCTCACTCAGGTTCCTGTTCATCTCTCCTCTGACCATCAAAAAAGAGTTTTCATTCAAGGTCAAGTTACCTCCTAACCAGGGAAGCTGAAAGAGTTTTTAGAGAAAATAAATGGATTTTACTACTAGCTTAACTTAACACATATGTCTTCAGTACATAGTAGTAAGCTGGGAAAGACGGAAGGCAAAAAGAGAAGGGGGGTGGCAGAGGATGAGAGGATGAGATGGTTGGATTCAATGGACATGAATTTGAGCAAACTCCAGGACACAGTGGAGGACAGAGGAGCTTGGTGTGCTGGAGTCCACAGAGTTGCAAAAAGTATGACACGACTTAGCAACTAAAAAACAACACATAGTAAGTACCAAATGTATTTAACTTAATTGATAATATCATAGGGCTTCCCAGGTGGTGCTAGTGGTAAAGAACCCACCTGCCAATACTGGAGACATAAGAGAGTCAGGTTCAATCCAGGGTCAGGAAGATACCCTGGAGGAGGGCATGGCAATCCACTCCAGTGTTCTTGCCTGGAGAATCCATGGGTAGAGGAACCTACAGTCCATAGGGTCCACAGGCAGGTTACAGTCCATAGGCAAGCTACAGTCCATAGGGTCACAAAGAGTCAGACACGACTGAGGCGACTTAGCACACACACGTACTTGAGAGCCAAGGCAATTAAAATTTTTGTATTATCTATGCACACATCATTATTGAAATCCCAGGATCTTTATTTAGACTGACCTAAGTTTAACTCTAGGCTTTACCACTTAGCCCAGTTGTGTCCTGAGCTTCCAGGTAGCTCAGATGGTAAAGAATCTGCCTGCAATGCAGGAGACCTGGGTTTGATCCCTGGGTCAGGAAGATCCCCTGGAAAAGGAGATGGCAACCCACTCCAGTATTCTTGCCTGGAGAATTCCATGGACAGAGGATGTGACCTTGGACAATTCATTTCACTTCTCTGAACCGCTTATCACATGAAATGAAGATCCTAATATGCCTCATAAGGCTTTTCAGAAGATTATGTACAAGAGCCTCTTGTTCACACTTGTGAACAGTTAAGCAGCAGCTCCATTACTATGTGTACCTGTTATTTCATACCTTCTCTCTGTACACTTCTGCTTCGTGACCATGATCTCTGTGAGGGTGGTGCCAGGCTCTACCACCTGAGTTGGTGGTTGTCCAGCTGATTGATCCTACATGCATCATGCCAAGAAAGCTGAGATACAGTCTCATGGTACTTGGGGTACCTTCCCAGGTGGCACTAATGGTAAAAAAAAATCTGTCTGCAATGCAGGAGATGCCAGAGACACAGGTTTGATCCATGGGTCGAGAAGATCCCCTGGAGGAAGAAATGGCAACCCACTCCAGTACTCTTGCCTGGGAAATCCTATGGACAGAGGAGCCTGATGAGCTATAGTCCGTGGAGTTGCAAAGAGTTGGACACAACTGAGCACATACACAGGAGAAAGGCCTGGACCACTGATTTTGAGACACAGGATTAACATCGGCATAGTGAACCAAGCATGCTACGCCAGGCCATGAGACATAGTAGTGAAGTTTTAGGAAACTCAATTGTGTAATTATTTGATTATTCACCCACATATTTACTGAACATCTGTTATGTTGGAAAACGTACAAGTTCTCTTTCCACCTAAGCTTAGAGTTTCATTATTTAACCTAAAGAAATAATGGGGCAATTTAACTAATTTTCATTGGCAAGCATTTCAACTATGTAAGGGAACATTGTGGTTTATTAAAATAAACCAGAACCCTTGAAGCTTAGCTCTAGAGAGAAAATGTCTAGATAGAATAACTGGCTGACCAGGGTCTTGCCTCCGTCCCAGGTTCCCCCTCCTTCAAGTTCCCTTTGTCTTTTTTGTTTTTAATTGCACTATAGTTGATTTACAACGTCGTGTTCGTTTTTGTGCTATCAGTAGGACCTTGTTGTCTATCAGTTTTCCTGTGTCTTTGCTGTTTCCTCTCTAACCCTCTGGCTCAAGCATAGATTATAAATCTTTTGAGTATTGACGAAATCATCCGGAGTACTCAACAAAATACTCTATTAAAAAAAAGTATGGGAGGGGCTTCCTGATGACTCGATGGTTAAGAATCCAGCTGCCAATACAGGAAACACAGTTTCTATCTGTGGTCCGGGAAGAACCCACGTGCTGTGGAGCAAATGAGCCCATGTGCCACAACTATTGAGCCTGTGCTCTAGAGCCAGGGATTTGCAGCTATTGCAGCCTGCTCACCCTAGAACCCCTGCTCCACAAGAGAAGCTACTGCAATGAGAAGCCACACACTGAAACTAGAGTAGCTCCTGCTCGCCACAACGACAGAAAGCCGGCACATAGCAATGAAGACCCAGTGCTGCCAAAAATAAATAAATGGATTGAAAAAGAAAAATAAAAAGAATCAAAAGGACATTCTTGAAAACAATATGAAGCATCGTTATGACTTTGGACAATTGGTGGTATTTACTAAAGCTGATCACAATCATATTTATGCAAAGACTCAGCAGGTTCATTCCTAGGAATGTACCCAATGTGCATTTTTTGTGTATATTTGTTCACTAAAACCAGGTACTAGGACAATAATAGCAGTATTATGTGTAATAGCCAAATATTGGAAACAACCTAAATGTTCATGAGAAGTAGAATAATTAGGGTATCTTTATACAACGGAATACTACACAGCACAACAAACAAACTACAACTCTAGGTAAAAAATGCGTGGATCTCACCAACACAGTGTTGAGGGTTAAAGCAGGCACAAAAGACGATCTGCTGTGTGGTTCTGTTTATCTACATTTCCCAAACAGAGAAATCTGGGGTGTTTGCAATCAAGTCATTGTCACTGAAACTAGTGACGACAAAGGGCACAGGTTACTAGCCCTCCAGGGCTAGTAATGCTCTCTCTTACTGATTTAGGTTCTGGTTACAGGGGTGGAAATTCATTGAGGTGAATTCATTCACTCACTTACTACTTCTGCACTTTTCTATATATATAGTATATCTCAATAAAATGATGTTTAGAAAATAGTATAGAAGAGTCTGCTTTCCTGACCCTTTTCTAGCTAACTCATGAGCCTGGTCCGAATGATCTGTAACCCACTCAGACTGGGCAAATACCCAAGCACTTTGCATATGTTCCTGTTTCCTCTGTCCCCTGAACACTCACTGGGAGCAGGTGTGCTTTTATTTCCCACCACACAAGAGCTAGTCTAGACAGTTGTGTCACCTTGGTGGCTTAGCTTACTATCCCCCTGGGTCTTCTAGTCGGTTTCTGTTTCCCAAATGAGGGATTTTCCCAACCCCAGAAAATTGGTAGGACTACTGTGAATGATTCAACGAACGTGTGTGTGTGTTCAGTCGCTCAGCTGTGTCCGACTCTTTGGACCGTAGTCCACCAGGCTTCTCTTCCATGGGATTTTTCAGGCAAGAACCCTGGAGTGGTTGCCATTTCCTTCTCCAGGCGATTGTCCCCACCCAGAAGCGAACCTGCATCTCCTGTGTCTCCTGCACTGCAGATGGATTCTTCACCCGTTGAGCCATCAGGGAAGCCTGATTCAATGAACAGGCGTATCTTCTGGGTGAGATCCCCGCCCCTGTACCTAAGCATGGCTATGCCCCTAATATGGGCTTCCCTAGTGGCTCAGTTGGTAAAGAATCTGCCTGCAATGCAGGAGATCCAGGTTCAATCCCTGGGTTGGGAAGATCCCCTGGAGAAGGAAATGGCAACCCATTCCAATACTCTTGCCTGAAGAATTCCATGGACAGAGGAGAAGGGCAGGGATCGAAAAGAGACAGAAATGACTATGTGACTAACTTTCACTTTTTCATGCCCCTACTATAGACACAATAATAAAGTAATCCTGTAATAAAATAATTATTGCATTCATGCCATGATTTCTCCCCTTCCTTAGGAAAGAAGCTTTATGAGGCCAGGAATTTTTGTTATATTCACTGCCTTATTTTATTATACTCATGGCTGCTATAACCCTAGCACACAGAACAGTCCCTGGCACATAATAGGCACTCAATTAAACTGTTTTGAGATTTCCTTGGTGATCCAGTGCCTAAGACTCTCAGTACTGGGGGCCTGGGTTCAATCCTTCCTCGGGCAACTAGATCCCACATGCTGCAACTAAGAGTTTACTTGCTACAACTAAAAAGATCCTACACGCTGCAACTAAGGAGAAGGCAATGGCAGCCCACTCCAGTACTCTTGCCTGGAAAATCCCATGGAGGGAGGAGCCTGGTAGGCGGCAATCCATGGGGTCACGAAGAGCCAGACACAACTGAGTGACTTCACTTTTACTTTTCCCTTTCATGCATTGGAGAAGGACATGGCAACCCACTCCAGTGTTCTTGCCTGGAGAATCCCAGGGACGGGGGAGCCTGGCGGGCTGCCGTCTCTGGGGTCGCACAGAGTTGGACACGACTGAAGCGACTTAGCAGCAGCAGCAGCAGCTGCAACTTAGACCTAGCGCAGCCAGATAAATAAATAAAAAGAAATATTTTTTAAATGCTTTGAATGAAACAATTACTTTCAAAGAAAAGAAACATACACAGAGGATGAGTGTGTGTTCTAGAATTAGACTGCTTAGGTTCAGATCCTAGTTCTACCACTTGCCAGCTATGAGATATTGGACAAACTATTTTTTCTATGCATGCTTCATTTTCCTCATCTGTCAAATGGAGGAAGTACTAGTATATCTTTTTCTTAGAGTTACTATGAAGTTTAAAGAACACATGTAAATATCATGTATAGAAACAGCTTAGTGACCACTATGCCAAAAGTGGGCTTGTCCTATCTCTGAAAAATGCAAGAAAATTGAAGTATTCTGACCATCTGTGTGGCATATAATGGAATAAGTAATAAAAAGAAATTTAATAAAAACAAAATAAATGAAGAAAACACTTAAAATGTTAAAATTCAAGATCCAAGCAAGATTTTTTTTGTAGGTACAGACAAGTTTAACCTAAAATTTATATGGAATCCTAGCGCTAAAGCTGAAGTTGCTCAGTTGTGTCTGACTCTGCAACTCCTTGAACTGTAGCCCACCAGTCTCCTCTGTGGAAGGAGAGGAACTCCATGGGATTCCCCAGGCAAGAATAGTGGAGTGGGCTGCCATTTCCTTCTCCAGGGAATCTTTCTGACCCAGGGATTGACTCCAGGTCTCCCACGTTGCAGGCAGATTCTTTATCATCTGAGCCACCAAGGAAGCCAGAGTTAAAGCTGAGAGACTGAAAAAATGCAGAACCAGTAGGACACTACTTATTTCTCCTGCTCTGATTGGCCCTTGTACCAGATCTAATGAGTCCTGTGTCTGACTTCTTCCTGAGGAGGCCAGAGGTCCCATTTGAACAGCCTTCCTACAGCAGTGTCCCAATCCAGGTGGCCAAGTGGAAGTTGGCTAGACGAGACATTGACACAGCGGCCAAGTTTACTGGTGGTGTGGCTGCCATAATTGGTATGGCTGGTTCAGGGGCCGGCTTTGGGACAGTGTTTGGCAGCTTGATCATTGGCTATGCCAGAAACCTGTTTCTGAAGCAGCAGCTCTTCGGTTATGCCATTCTGGGCTTTGCCCCGACTGAGGTTACGGGTTTTTTTTCTGTTTGAAAAACCCTCCTCATTCTCTTTGACATGTGAGGCTCTGTGGAGATTACCTACCCACCCCTGCTTCTGCAACTCCATGCCCAGTGCTGGAAAGAGCTAAACTTTAACATTAAATACAATGTTTCTCGAAAACAGATAAATAAATTAAATAAAATTTATATGAGGAGGCCAAGAAGCTAGAACAGTTAAAACAATTTTGAAAGAGTCAAGTGGTAGGAATCACCATCTTATGTTAAGGCTTATGGACACATAGATAAATGGAACAGGTCAGAAGACCCAGGAGTAGACCCACACAACTATGCCCAACTGAACTTTCACAAAGGGACAAAACAGTTCAATAGAGAAAGAATGTCCTTTTCAATAAGTGGTGCTGGAGAAACTGAATATCTATAGGCAAAAGAAAGAAAAAGAAGAACCTTGACCTAAATCGCAAATCTTATAAAATGTTAATTCAAAATTGATCATGAATTTAAATGTAAATATGATATCTGGAAAAGAAAAAACCCTAATTAGAAAAGATACATGGGAACTTCCCTGATGGCCCAGCAGCTAAGACTCTGCACTCCCAGTGCAGGGGATTTGGGATGGATCCCTAGCCAGGGAACTAGATCCCATATACCACAACTAAGTTCACATGCTGCAACTAGAGCCAGCAGCAGCCAAAAAAGAAAAAGATACAAGTACCCCAATGTTCACAGCAGCACAGTTTACAATAGCCAAGACATGCAAGTAACCTAAGTGTCCATCAACAAACAAGTGGATAAAGAAGATATGAAATATACACATATGTGCTACTCAGCCATAAAAAAGAATGAAATAATGAAATAATGCCATTTGCAACAACACGGATGGACCTGGAGATTATGATGCTAAGTCAGACAAAGACAAATATATGATATAACTTACATATGGAATCTAAAAAAAATTATAGAAATGAACTTATTTACAAACAGAAACAGATTCAAAGACTTAGCAAGTGAACTTATATTTACCAAAGGGGAAAGTGGAGGCGAGGAGGGAAAAATTGGGAGTTTGGGATTAACAGATACATATTACCATATATGGGCTTCCTAGGTGGCTCAGTGGAAGAGAATCTGCCCGTCAATGCAGGAGATGCAGGTTTGACTCCTGAGTCAGGAAGATCCCCTGGAGAAGGAAATGACAACCTACCCCAACATTCTTGCCTGGGAAATTCCATGGACAGAGGAGCCTGATGGACTACAGTCCATGGGGTCACAAAGAGTCAGACCCAATTCACTGACTGAGCAGGGTGCTACAATGTATAAAATGGATATCAACAAGGATCTACTGTACGGCACAGGGAGTTAGAAGTTATGCTTGTAATAGCTTATAATGGAAAATAATTTGAAAAAGAATCTATCTACAGCCATAGGACCCAGCAATCCCACTGCTGGGCATACACACTGAGGAAACCAGAATTGAAAGAGGCACATGTACCCTAGTGTTCACTGCAGCACTGTTTACGATAGCTAGGACGTGGAAGCAACCTAGATGTCCATCAGCAGGCAAGTGGATAAGGAAGCTGTGGTGCATATACACAATGGAGTATTACTCAGCCATTAAAAAGAACACATTTGAGTCAGTTCTATTGAGGTGGATGAAACTGGAACCAATTTACAGAGTGAAGTGAGTCAGAAAGAGAAACACTAATATAGTATAGTAACACATATATATGGAATTTAGAAAGATGGTAATGACAACCCTATACACAAGGCAGCAAAAGAGACACAGATGTAAAGAACAGACTTTTGGACTATGTGGGAGAAGGCGAGGGTGGGATGATTATAGAGGAGAGTATTGAAACATGTATATCACCATATGTAAAATAGACAACCAGTGCCAAGTTCAATGCATGAAGCAGGGCACTCAAAGCTGGTGCTCTGGGACAACCCAGAGGGATGGGGTGGGGAGGGAGGTGGGAGGGGGGTTCAGGATCCAGGGGACACAATGCACACCTGTGGCTGATGCATGTCAATGTATGGCAAAACCACAGTACTGTAAAGTAATTATCCTCCAATTAAAATAAATTAATTTAAAAAGTTAAGTTAAAAAAAGAAATCTGTCTACCCATCTGAATCATTTTGCCGTACACCTGAAACTAACACAGCATTGCAAATCAACTATATTTCATTAAAAAATTAAAAAACATAAAATATGAAAAAAGTCAATCACTATATGATTCCATTGATAATGACATTCTTGAAATGACG
Organism: Neotragus moschatus; assembly: GCA_006410615.1. Taxonomy (NCBI): domain Eukaryota; kingdom Metazoa; phylum Chordata; class Mammalia; order Artiodactyla; family Bovidae; genus Neotragus; species Neotragus moschatus. The sequence goes on from SJYA01002084.1 coordinate 413,971, forward strand.
AAACTGTAGAGAGCGAGAGATGGTTGATGGCTGTTGGGTCAGGGATGGTGTGTGTGTGTTGCTCACAAGTATGAAGTAAGAGCACATCTCTTGTGGTGGTAGAACAGTTCTTTATCTTGACTGCGGTGGTGGTTCCATGAATCTACGTGGTTTAAAGACTGCATAGAACTACAAACATGTGAAAGAATGCATACTAAAAAATGGCAAAAGCTGAATAAGATCCAGAGTCTAGTTTACAATATTGTTCCATGTCAATTTCCTGGTTTTTATATTGTGCTACAATTCTATGAGATATCACCACAAGGGAAGCTGAACGAAGAGCAAATAGTATTCTGTATTCTACTGCTTCAGCTTTCTGTGAGTCTATAATTAGTCAAAATAAAAAGTATAAAACTTCTCACAGCACATGATACAATAGTAAGTGCCCGGTGAACATTAACCATTATTCTCTTCTTAATTATTGCCATTATTGTTATAAAAGGAGAATTACTCATTCACACTCTTTGGCACAGATTAAGTGATCAGTAAATATTTGTTGATTAAATGAATGAATGATAGGTATGGAAGAATGATGGAAGAATGATATTAATAGATTTTAAAATTGTGGGCTTCGCTGGTAGTCCAGTGATTAAGAACCTGCCTGCCAATCCAGGGGACACAGGTTCAATCCCTACTCTAGGAAGATTCCATATATCTCAGGGCAACTAGATCCGTGGGCCACAACTACTAAAACCACATGCCCTAGAGCTTGTGCTCCACAAAAGGAAAGCTACTGCAATGAGAAGCCCACACACTGCAACGAAGAGTAGCCCCACCTTGCCACAATTAAAGAAAGCTCAAACGCAGCAACGAAGACCCAGTGCAACCAAAAATAAATAAATAAGGATTTTTTTTTTTTAAAGATTGGAAGCAGCCTTCAGGGAACTTCTATGCTAAAGGAAGAAACAGACATGAAAATAACTAAACATTTATTTTTAGTTGTGGTTTAGTTGCTAAGTCCTGTCTGACTCTTGCGACCCCATGGACTGTAGCCTGTCAGGCTCCTCTGTCCACGGGATTCTCCAGGCAAGAATACTGAAGTGGGTTGCTACTGAAGTGGGTTGCCATTTCCTTCTCCAGGGAGCCTTCCCAACCCAGGAATCAAACCTGGGTCTCCTGCATTGCAAGAGGATTTTTATCGACTGAGCTACGAGAGAAGCCCCTTCATGGAGGTAGTGGTTTTGAACTGAGACTTGGAAAATAAGTTGACGGAGAAGAACGATGAAGAATATAATCAGAGATGAGAATATCAAGGAGATTGAGGAGGGTTTCGAATGCATTTAAAGAGTTTAGTCCTATATTCTGCAGGCAAAGGAAGGCCATTAAACAGTATATGTAAAATAATTCCAGTGTCAGTGTGAAGGACGGATGAGCATGGAAAGAGTGTAGGCCACCTGTAAATATATAGTCCCTTACTAGGAGATCGGGGTTCCCAGGTGGCACAGCGGTAAAAAATCCATCTCCTGCCAATGCAGGAGATGCAGTTTCGATCCCTGGGTCAGGAAGATCCCCTGGAGAAGGAAATGGCAACCCACTCCAGCATTCTTGCCTGGAAAATTCCATGGACAGAGGAGCCTGTTGGGCTATACATCCCAAAGGGTTTCAAAGAGTTGGACATGACTGAGCTACTGAGCACAGCACTAGGAGATTACAGTTTAACTCTGAGTTGACAAGATGTATTTATGCTAAGTAAATTCATGTCAGCAGTCACATGTCCATGACCAGCTTTTCTCTGGTCTGGATAGATTTTAGAGGACATACAAGAAGGAAGTTAAAAATATGAAGAAGAGTGTTCTAGTCATCTCCATTTTGAATAATATCTATTTTTTAAAATTCCAGGACTGAATGGAAATGAGATCAGTATACAAGCCCCTTTCTTCAGAGGTAGTTCTTAACTTCCCCCAAACAAATAGGTATCTTGCAGGAAAAAAATTAAATATGAAATCTAAAAGCAAGTGATCTCTGTAAAGCTAACACAAAGAAAATCTGCAACCAATTAAGGATGTTGTGATTTGGGGATTTGCACTTCTCTTTATTTCTCCACCTGGCCTATTTCCTGTTTCTAAGGTACCCTGGTTGCCATGGAAACTTAAACAAACATAACTATTTTCCCCTAGTTGGACTGCTGAATTCCACCCTGAGCTCTATCCCTCTGCTTTCTCCCTCATGGCCACTTCCCATAATTCTGCAATTAACCAACACCTTTTTCTGCCAACCCATCTAACCCCTTCTCTTTGCCCCCTTTAATTTCTCTCCTAATCTCCCTCTCCTGGTGTGATAGCAATCTTGAGTATGTGATAACTATTTGCCTCCCAAGTTATACATCCTTTGTGTTGTGGAAACTAACCTCTCACCAATGGGATTGCTTCCTGCAAAGATTTCCGTTTTTTTGTGTGGCTCTAAATAGATTAGAATTATGAATACTTTGGGTATTGACACTTTGCTTTCTACTAAAACTGTGTAAGTAAATAGTAATCCATTTTTATAAGAAGATGAACAGCACAGAGGTTCAAGGAATTAGTGATATGTACACAAATTGGTGGGCTTCCCAGTGGTAAAGACTCTACCTGCCAGTGCAGGAGATGTCGGTTTGATCCCTGGATTGGGAAGATCCACTGGGGTAGGAAATGGCAACTCACTCCATTATTCTTGCCTGGAAACTTCCATAGGCAGAGGAGCCTGGTGGGCTATAGTTCACGGGGTTGCAAAGAGTAGGACATGCCTGTGCTACTGAGCATGGCAAGTGAAGTCGCTCAGTCATGTCCGACTCTTCGCGACCCCATAGACTGTAGCCTGTCAGGCTCGTCCGTCCATGGGATTTTCCAGGCAAGAGTGCTGGAGTGGATTGACATTTCCTTCTCCAGGGGATCTTCCCAACCCAGGAATCAAACCCTGGTCTCCCACATTGCAGGCAGACGCTTTACCATCTGAGCCACCAGGGAAGCCCTAGGCACATACAAATTGGTACAAAATAGTGATCCAAAACAGTGAATGACCTGGATAAAATTAAGAATTAGAGGAAATGGGGGTGGGTGAGAGGGATGCATTGGCAGATTGGGATTGACATATATACACTACTATAGAGGAGAGCAAAAAATTGGCTTAAAGCTTAACATTCAGAAAACTAAGATCATGGCATCTGGTCCCATCACTTCATGGGAAATAGATGGGGAAACAGTGGAAACAGTGTCAGACTCTACTTTTTTGGGCTCCAAAATCACTGAAGATGGTGATTGCAGCCATGAAATTAAAAGATGTTTACTCCTTGGAAGGAAACTTATGACCAACCTAGACAGCATATTCAAAAGCAGAGACATTACTTTGCCAACAAAGGTCCATCTAGTTAAGGCTATGGTTTTTCCAATGGTCATGTATGGATGTGAGAGTTGGAGTGTGAAGAAGGCTAAGCACCGAAGAATTGATGCTTTTGAACTGTGGTGCTGGAGAAGACTCTTGAGAGTCCCTTGGACTGCAAGGAGGTCCAACCAGTCCATCCTAAAGGAGACCAGTCCTGGGTGTTTATTGGAAGGACTGATGCTAAAGCTGAAACTCCAGTACTTTGGCCACCTCATGTGAAGAACTGACTCATTGGAAAAGACCCTGATGCTGGGAAAGATTGAGGGCAGGAGAAGAAGGGGACAACAGAGGATGAGATGGCTGGATGGCATCACCAACTCAACGGATGTGAGTCTGAGTAAACTCCAGGAGGTGGTAATGGACAAGGAGATCTGGCGTGCTGTGATTCATGGGGTTGCAAAGAGTCAGACACGACTGAGCAACTGAACTGAACTGATGTATAAAATAGGTAACTAATGAGAACAGACTACACAGCACAGGGAACTCTGTTCATTGCTCTGTGTTGACCTAAATGGGAAGNAGACTTGGAAAATAAGTTGACGGAGAAGAACGATGAAGAATATAATCAGAGATGAGAATATCAAGGAGATTGAGGAGGGTTTCGAATGCATTTAAAGAGTTTAGTCCTATATTCTGCAGGCAAAGGAAGGCCATTAAACAGTATATGTAAAATAATTCCAGTGTCAGTGTGAAGGACGGATGAGCATGGAAAGAGTGTAGGCCACCTGTAAATATATAGTCCCTTACTAGGAGATCGGGGTTCCCAGGTGGCACAGCGGTAAAAAATCCATCTCCTGCCAATGCAGGAGATGCAGTTTCGATCCCTGGGTCAGGAAGATCCCCTGGAGAAGGAAATGGCAACCCACTCCAGCATTCTTGCCTGGAAAATTCCATGGACAGAGGAGCCTGTTGGGCTATACATCCCAAAGGGTTTCAAAGAGTTGGACATGACTGAGCTACTGAGCACAGCACTAGGAGATTACAGTTTAACTCTGAGTTGACAAGATGTATTTATGCTAAGTAAATTCATGTCAGCAGTCACATGTCCATGACCAGCTTTTCTCTGGTCTGGATAGATTTTAGAGGACATACAAGAAGGAAGTTAAAAATATGAAGAAGAGTGTTCTAGTCATCTCCATTTTGAATAATATCTATTTTTTAAAATTCCAGGACTGAATGGAAATGAGATCAGTATACAAGCCCCTTTCTTCAGAGGTAGTTCTTAACTTCCCCCAAACAAATAGGTATCTTGCAGGAAAAAAATTAAATATGAAATCTAAAAGCAAGTGATCTCTGTAAAGCTAACACAAAGAAAATCTGCAACCAATTAAGGATGTTGTGATTTGGGGATTTGCACTTCTCTTTATTTCTCCACCTGGCCTATTTCCTGTTTCTAAGGTACCCTGGTTGCCATGGAAACTTAAACAAACATAACTATTTTCCCCTAGTTGGACTGCTGAATTCCACCCTGAGCTCTATCCCTCTGCTTTCTCCCTCATGGCCACTTCCCATAATTCTGCAATTAACCAACACCTTTTTCTGCCAACCCATCTAACCCCTTCTCTTTGCCTCCTTTAATTTCTCTCCTAATCTCCCTCTCCTGGTGTGATAGCAATCTTGAGTATGTGATAACTATTTGCCTCCCAAGTTATACATCCTTTGTGTTGTGGAAACTAACCTCTCACCAATGGGATTGCTTCCTGCAAAGATTTCCGTTTTTTTGTGTGGCTCTAAATAGATTAGAATTATGAATACTTTGGGTATTGACACTTTGCTTTCTACTAAAACTGTGTAAGTAAATAGTAATCCATTTTTATAAGAAGATGAACAGCACAGAGGTTCAAGGAATTAGTGATATGTACACAAATTGGTGGGCTTCCCAGTGGTAAAGACTCTACCTGCCAGTGCAGGAGATGTCGGTTTGATCCCTGGATTGGGAAGATCCACTGGGGTAGGAAATGGCAACTCACTCCATTATTCTTGCCTGGAAACTTCCATAGGCAGAGGAGCCTGGTGGGCTATAGTTCACGGGGTTGCAAAGAGTAGGACATGCCTGTGCTACTGAGCATGGCAAGTGAAGTCGCTCAGTCATGTCCGACTCTTCGCGACCCCATAGACTGTAGCCTGTCAGGCTCGTCCGTCCATGGGATTTTCCAGGCAAGAGTGCTGGAGTGGATTGACATTTCCTTCTCCAGGGGATCTTCCCAACCCAGGAATCAAACCCTGGTCTCCCACATTGCAGGCAGACGCTTTACCATCTGAGCCACCAGGGAAGCCCTAGGCACATACAAATTGGTACAAAATAGTGATCCAAAACAGTGAATGACCTGGATAAAATTAAGAATTAGAGGAAATGGGGGTGGGTGAGAGGGATGCATTGGCAGATTGGGATTGACATATATACACTACTATAGAGGAGAGCAAAAAATTGGCTTAAAGCTTAACATTCAGAAAACTAAGATCATGGCATCTGGTCCCATCACTTCATGGGAAATAGATGGGGAAACAGTGGAAACAGTGTCAGACTCTACTTTTTTGGGCTCCAAAATCACTGAAGATGGTGATTGCAGCCATGAAATTAAAAGATGTTTACTCCTTGGAAGGAAACTTATGACCAACCTAGACAGCATATTCAAAAGCAGAGACATTACTTTGCCAACAAAGGTCCATCTAGTTAAGGCTATGGTTTTTCCAGTGGTCATGTATGGATGTGAGAGTTGGAGTGTGAAGAAGGCTAAGCACCGAAGAATTGATGCTTTTGAACTGTGGTGCTGGAGAAGACTCTTGAGAGTCCCTTGGACTGCAAGGAGGTCCAACCAGTCCATCCTAAAGGAGACCAGTCCTGGGTGTTTATTGGAAGGACTGATGCTAAAGCTGAAACTCCAGTACTTTGGCCACCTCATGTGAAGAACTGACTCATTGGAAAAGACCCTGATGCTGGGAAAGATTGAGGGCAGGAGAAGAAGGGGACAACAGAGGATGAGATGGCTGGATGGCATCACCAACTCAACGGATGTGAGTCTGAGTAAACTCCAGGAGGTGGTAATGGACAAGGAGATCTGGCGTGCTGTGATTCATGGGGTTGCAAAGAGTCAGACACGACTGAGCAACTGAACTGAACTGATGTATAAAATAGGTAACTAATGAGAACAGACTACACAGCACAGGGAACTCTGTTCATTGCTCTGTGTTGACCTAAATGGGAAGGAAATCCAAGGAAGAGGGGATATATGTATCCATGTGGCTGATTCATTTTGCTGTACAGCAGAAACCAACACAACATTGTAAAGCAATGATACTCCAATTAAAAAAAAGAATTAGAGGAAATGGACTGAGGGGAGTGATGAAAATCTGGGAAGTTCATAAATTAACTATGTATTAACCATTCTGTCTCCTTCCTTCTCCTCATTCTCCTTCTTCTTCTTCCTAATAAAGTCATAACTTGGGACAAGCTGTGATCACAGACATTACATGATGCATACTGACATTCCTAATGGGTTGACATGTAGATCAGCTGGGGAGGAGATCTGACTGAACAGAAGCTCCTAGAATGTCCTGTAGCAACAGGTGAATCTAATGTCAGAGGTGTGTGTGATATGGGAGAAAGGGTGAAACATGTCACCTTCCGTGATAAGCACTGTTGATATGAAAATCCAAGAAAAACCTTCAGTTTTGTGCTGCCAGGGCAGGTCCCACCAACTACACTCTGCTAAAAAGGAAACTGCAAAAGAGAACTCAAAAGATTAAACCCAGATCTCCAGAGAGAGATGTATTTACATACTATATGTAGGTAAAGTGGGTTTATTTTTAGCTCAGCGGATCTGGCCAAGCAAGCTTAACGTGAAAACACGAGTATTGTCCTATTTCAATAGACCCACCCAATTCAATATTCTGTCTTTGAGAGTGGAAGTGAAAACTTCATCTTTGTGTAGAGTTTATTGTGTAAAAGACTGATTTAGTTCTCATTGTGCACTGCCATGTAATAAATCTTTCCCATGAGATTAACTTTCTCTAGGATAGAGTCCCTGTTAAATCACCAACTATCTGGAAACTTCGAGAAAAGTCATTGTAGATGGACAAGTTAAACATGTAGGCAAGCACTAATTTTTCAACATACACAAAAATTTGCTAAATTGATAACAATAGGGTAAAGATTATAAAGCGATTTGTACACCAAATGTCTCAGAATACTGCACGTCTAAAGTTTTCATGTAGGATTTTAATTGTTTTTCTTATCAGTTTCCCTACCATTGGCTCCCACTTTTCTTTGCTCTTAGGGTAGAGCTTATTTGTGACAGACTGTCTTCCCTTCTAATACAGTTTCTAATCTACTATCAGCAGATGATAAATGCTACTTACATTTGCACTACACTTTAGTAGTTGCAAAACACTTATGGGACCTTTGCAGTTGACATCATTGTCTATTAATAGCGCTAGGGTTGGTCTTGACCAATCAGAATATTCCATCTCCCTCACCAAAGACTGGCTCAAGGATGGACACATGATCCAAACTGGGCCTATCGAATCTGTCCTAGGATTTTTGTCAGATTGGTCAAGAAAACAGTACTTCTGAAGATTATCTTAATGCTATAAAATCGGGTAAACCTGGAGCTGCCCGTCTATCTTACTGCCAAGATCCTAACATACAGAAAAATAGCTGGGAGATGGAGGGACGTAGACCTGACAACAATATCGTCTGAACATCTGAATCCTAGACTTTTGAGTTTGCATGAGCTCACGCCACCGTACATACCCATTTTTCATTCATCTTTGTTGCATTTAAACTGGTTTGAGTTGGGCTTCTGAGTTTCTGTCATTTGTAACCAGAAGAGTTCTGACAAACACAAACTTTCCATCAACACTTTGAGATAATAGGAGTACTATTATTGGTTTTACAGATTGAGAAACTAATGATTTAGTTCACAAATTAATATGTGTCATTGTATCTAGAAAGAGAACTTCAACCCAGGTCTCACTTTTTTTAATCTAGAGTTCTTTCTTTTTTTGGGGGGGGAGGTTATATTAAATTCTTAGTAACCAAATGTGTTAAAATTGCATATAAAACAAGGGAAAGTATGCTCTGAGAGAGGGCCCTCAAGTAAGACATCATGGAGTCTAAACATTCAATGCTTCTGGACAGATTTGCTGCGGCCTGACTCCATCCTCTGCCACTCACAGCTCAGAAACTTCCACCATTCAGTGAAAGAATCCAGTCAGTAGGAGCTCCAGGACTGCCTGGGGGACAGATTTGCAAAAGCAAAGACTCTCAAGGACTTCCCTGGCTGTCCAGTGGTTAAGAATCTGCTCGTCAATGCAGGGGACACAGGTTCAACCCCTGGTCTGGGAAGATCCCACATGCTGAGGAGCAATTAAGTCTATGGGCCACAACTAGAGAGTGGTCCCCCACCCCTCCCAACTAGAAAAAGGCTGAGAGCAGCAACACAGACCCAGGACGACCAAAAATAAATAAACATAAAGCCAAAAACAAAACAAATTAAGACTCCCAAAACAAGTTTTCAATAGTTCACTTTGAACATTTCCCCCAATGGATAGTCTCTTTTTACTTCCTCCCTCCCTTCCTTTCTTTCTTTCCTTCCCTCTTTTTTCGTTCTTTCTCCTTTCCTCCTCTTTCTCTCTCTCGCTGTCCCTTTCTTCCTTTTTCCTTCCTTCTTCTTTTTTTTTTGTTTCCCCAGCCATGCATACTTGTGGGATCTTAGTTCCCTACCAGGGCTCAAACCTGAGCCCACAGCAGTGAAACCACTGAGTCCTAAACACCAGACTGCCAGACAATTCCCTTTCTACTTTTTTGGTTTTCTTTCTATGTTTAAAAATTTTGCAAGACTTATTACAAGAAACAAAAATAGTAGTCTCTTGCTCCCTCCAACCCATTTTCTTGCCTCATTTTTTACTCTTTTAACTGATTCCTTTGTATTTTCCAGCATATTTTGAATAACATAGTTATACTGCTACTTACTGATTTTTCTGTTTTACATATTTTCTACTGGCTTCCCTGTTATAGAAGATGAAGATTTATCTCTCTTTTACACTTATACGCCACCACCTTTACCACTGGTTTATATGTCCCATTCCTCATTCCCTAATATAATTATATCATAATTTTGGTTTTTTAGACTTATTAAGATTATGAATGGAGAAGGCAATGGCACCCCACTCCAGTACTCTTGCCTGGCAAATCCCATGGGCGGACGAGCCTGGTAGGCTGCAGTCCATGGGGTCGCTAGGAGTTGGACACGACTAAGTGACTTCACTTTGACTTTTCACTTTCATGCACTGGAGAAGGACATGGCAACCCTCTCCAGTGTTCTTGCCTGGAGAATCCCAGGGACTGGGGAGCCTGGTGGGCTGACGTCTATGGGGTTGCACAGAGTCAGACACGACTGAAGCGACTTAGCAGCAAGATTATGAAGTCATCGTCATTGCTGTTTAGTCACTAAGTCGTGCAACCTCATGGATTGTAGCCTGCCAGGCTCCTCTGTCCATGGAATTTTCCAGGCAAGAATACTGAAATGTGTTGCCAAATTTCCTTCTCCAGGCGATCTTCCTAACGCAGGGATCAAACGCACCTCTCCAGCATTGCAGGCAGATTCTTTACTACTGAGCCACCTGGGAAGCCTTATTAAATCATTAAAGCTTTGTAAATACTGCTCATAAATGAGTCATATAATGTGATATTAGTGTTCCTTTTTTGCAAAACGTTTTGCTTTCTAGAAGTTAATAATTATCTTTTCAGTTTATTTGTTTGAATGCTTAGTTTTCTAGGTACATATTAATTCAGCCTCAAACATCCCCCCCACTATGAAATCCTCGCTCAATATATTAAGTGCTTTGGATGTTCTAGTCCTTTCATTCTGGCAATACCTTTCCGGGAGTCACTGGACCCACTCCAATCTGGACTGGTTGTTGCGGCCCCAAGTGTGCAGTGTCTGCCCAGGACTTCTTTTCACCATCATCCTCAGATTCCCTTAACTTTTTTCTGAGCTGTGTCTTTTCAGCCCATGTTTTCCTCCTCGGTTTATTTCTTCATTTTGGTGAAGTATATTCCTCAATAACTTCCTAAATACAGCTACCACTTCCTGTAGTTGGGAAATTAATTTTTGAAGACTTTGCATGCTTGAAAATGTCTTTGCTTTCCTACATCATGGATAGCTGGGCTATCCTAGGGGGTTCTAGGCTGTAAGCAACTTTTCCCCAGAATCTTAAAGATATCTCTTCACTGCCTTTGAGTTCTGTGTGGCTGCTAATAGGTCTCAAATCATTTGGATTCCTAAGTCTTTATCTATATTTAATTAGTTTTGTTTCCTTTCTCGGACCTGTTCTTCTCTTTATCCCAGATTTTCTGGTGTACCTTGAAGACGTAATGTTTCTCGTTGTGGGTCTGTTTGCACTCACTGTGCTGGCTCTAGGTGGGACATTTCAATGTGGAAAGTAACGTCTTTCAATTCTTTAACTGTTCATCTGATAACTTCCTCCTCTCTGATTTTTCTGTTCTCTTTCTTGAGTACCTATTATTCAGACGTTGTAGCCCCTGGTCTAATTCAGTTATTATGGGGCTTGTTTTGTTTTTGCTTTTTAACCCCCTTATTATCTATCTTTATAATTTTTTCTGTAAGATTTCTTCAAATCTGTCTTGCAAGCTTTCTATTGTGTATTTTTTTTAAATTTCTGTTATCAGACAGAGAAAGACAAATACTGTATGATTTTACTTATATGTGGAATCTAAAAAGCAAAATGAATGAATAAACATAACAAACTAGAAACAGTCACAGATAGAATAAACAGGTAGTTGCCAGAGTTGAAGAGGGTGGGGGGAGGAAAGAAATAGCTGAGGGAGATTAGAAGGTACAAACTTCCAGGTGTAAAATAAATGAGTCACAGTCATGAAATGTGCAGTGTGGGGAATATAGTCAATAAATGTGCAGTATCTTACTATCGTGACAGTTTGTAAGTAGACAAAAAAGTTCTGCTATCATTCTTTTTTTTTGGCTGGCATAAATTTCCTTTAATAATTTCTAAATTTCCAATAGGATTTAATTTTGAGGTTTAACGTATCAAGCCAGTACTATGCTTTACAGTTTTAGTCATTCTGGATTCCAGGTCATCTAAGATGAAGATAGAAATGCAACGTTTACTTAAGAAATTTAATTTTGGTCTTCTACAACAGCTAAATCTTCATCCTCTTCATCATCGTCTTCTATTTGTTGATACTTCCTTAGTGGACAGGTCAATACCTGTCCTGTTCCAGATACACACTTAGCTGACAATGATCTCTGAAGAGGCAATTTTGAATTTGCTCTTACAATATCTAAATGGGATGCATAATCTTGTGGATATAGAGAAGGTCAGAAAACCTCTAATCTTCTTCAGCAATCTTTTGTATATTTTGGTAGGCAGCAGTGTAGACCTCTAAAGCTTTTCTGTGAAGTAACATTTTGATAGTGATAAATTCTGAAAATACAGTCTTTATTTTCTGCTTTTCAAAATTGTCACTAATTTCCTCCAGATGATGAGTTGTTCGGGTCACATCCATTGTCAGTTCAGTTCAGTTCAGTCGTTCAGTCGTGTCCGACTCTTTGCGACCCCATGAATCACAGCACGCCAGGCCTCCCTGTCCATCACCATCTCCTGGAGTTCACTCAAACTCACGTCCATCGAGTCAGTGATGTCATCCAGCCATCTCATCCTCTGTCATCCCCTTCTCNTCACAGCTATTTGTAAGGCCTCCCCAGACAGCCATTTTGCCTTTTTGCATTTCTTTTCCATGGGAATAGCCTTGATCCCTGTCTCCTGTACATAAAAGATTCTCATTAGTTATCTGTTTTATAGATAGTGGTATACATATGTCAATCCTAATTGTCTGTTTTTGAAGTATAATTGATCTACAAGACTATGTTCATTCTATTACACAGCATAGTTATTTGGTATTTCTACACCTTTCAAAATGATCACAATAAGTTTAGTTACCATATGTCACCTTATAAAGAACATAGTTTTCGATTATATTCCCCACACTGAACGTTTCACACCCACAACTCTTTTATTTTGTAACTGGAAGTTTGTACCTCTTAATCTTCCTCACCTATTTCTTTCTTCACATCACCCTTATTCAACAATATTTAATAAACATTTATTGTGTATCTGGCATGAAAGAAACTGAAGTTGGCTCAGTCGTGTCCGACTCTTTGCAACCCCCTGGACTGTAGCCCACCAGGTTCCTCCATCCATGGAATTTTCTAGGCAAGAGTACTGGAGTGGATTGCCATTTCCTTCTCCAGGGGATTTTCCTGACCCAGGGATCAAACCTGGGTCTCCTGCATTGTGGGCAGACACGTTACTGTCTGAGCCACCAGGGAAACCTGGTATCTGGCATAGAATAAACAAATGAACAGTGAATAAATGAACAAAAGAATAAATGGTTGAATGAATAAACAAGTAAAGAATTACAGCTGTCACTGACACTAGAAACGAGATTTAACCAAAAATTCGATAGCAATTATATTTTTAGCTACCCCACCTTTAGCATCGAAACCTTTAGCTACCTAGATCACCCACTATAAAAATAGCATTGTTTACTGAGGCTTGCAATAAGTTAGGCCCTCTGCTAAGCATTTTCTGTGTTATTTCTCATGTACTCTTCTCACAACCACCGCAGAGGCAGAGGTATCATCCTGATTTTCCAGATGAGAAAACAGGTTTAGGGAGGTTAAATAGCTGCGGAATTCAATCCCAGCTCGTTCTCCAAAGTTAGGTCTCAACACTATGCATAGTTTTCATTCTTCCCCTACTTCCAAAAGACAACTATGCTTTTGAATAATTATTACCTGATCTTTTGAACCCATACTAGGAAAATGTCACTGAAGTCCTTAGGAATAGGATTTCCTACTCCTCCTATGTTTGTTGGCTGGCAGAACACAAGAGGCATCATCTACAAAGAGGGAAGGTGCTCTTCAACCCTGTTGCCTCTGACTGTTGGGACCTAAACTGATACCTCCTACCATGGCCATCATTTCACTCTTTCCTACAAATTACCAGCCAATGAGTGTGGAGAATCTCAGTGATCAACAAGTTTATAAACATGAACTCGTTTTGCTATGTGGAATAGAGAACTATAAGACAATGATGCTTGCCTTCAAAGAGTTAGTAGAAGAAATATGACCACACACACACGCACACACAACTTAATAAAAGCAAACTAGCTAGTGTGTAATTGGATACTAAATTATGTGGCACGGCCTGTCAACAAAGAGCTTGGGAGACATGATGTTTGGAGTCAACTGGGGCAAAGGAAAGGAACATATACTGATCTTTTTTGTTTTAACTAACACACTTAGAATGTGTTAGCTATTTTGCTAGACTCTTCACATATGTGATATTCTAATGTATCAGCCAGTCTTATTTAACAAACACTTTCTGAGCTACTATATTTATACAAAATACTTTACTATGTGTTATTGATGAAAAACATAAGAACATGACTTGCTTCCTGTCCTCAGTGAGCTTAGAAATAAGACATATGTACAAATGGCTATGAAGGCTTTCCTCGTGGCTCAACTGTAAAGAATCCACCTGCAATGGAGGAGCTACAGGTTCTATTCCTGGGTCGGGAAGATCCCCTGGAGGGCATGGCAACCTACTCCAATATTCTAGCCTGCAGAATCCCATGGACAGAGGAGCCTGGTGGGCTACAGTCCATAGCATCACAGAGAGTCGGACACAACTGAAGCGACAGCACACACACACAAATGGCTATGATACAAGGCTATAAATAACAGTGGTTGTATAATTTATTGTCCAAATTGGAATATTATTGAGAAAAAAACAGAAACACTATTAATAATTACTGTGGAGTGATCCAGGCATTAAACACAGACTACTGTTAACTATCCACGTTGTATTATCTCAGCAGGGAAAGAGCTTCAAGTGGTGGCCAGCACAAAAGAGCAATTGGGATGAATCAGTGAAACCAGAAATGAGCTGAGTTGGGCTTGCTGCTTGGGAGGACACAGGCAATAAACAGGCAAACAAAATAATTTTAGGCAGCTTAATGTGGTAAGAATTGAGGGAGGAGGTTGTTGCTTAGTCACTGAGTCGTGCTCAACTCTTTTGTGACCCCGTTGACTGTAGCCCACCAAGCTCCTCTGTCCTTGGGATTTCCCAGGCAAGAATCCTGGAATGGGTTGCCATTTCCTTCTCTGGGGCATCCTCTTGGCCCAGGGACTGAACCCGTGTCTCTTGCATTGGCAGGCGGATTCTTTACCCCTGAGCCGCCAGGAAAGCCAGGGTGGGGAAGCAGACTATTTATAAAGGTATGGTCAGTGGAATTCCCTGTCGTTCCAGTGATTAGGGCTCTGTGCATGCATTGCCAAGGGCCTAGGTTCCAACCCTGGTCTTGAGAAACTAAAACCCTCTAAGCCTCATGGCACAGACAAAAAAAAGTCATGTTCATCTCAGAGACAATAACATTTAAGCTGAAATTTGAATGATGAGAAGACTTGAGAAATTGAAAGACCAAAACAAAAAAAAATCAAGTAGAGTCTAACCTCAGCAGTGATCTGCAAGTCAATAGGACCAGCCTCACATTCATGAGGTTTAGAGTAAGGAGGTTCCAGAGGCTCCCTACTTAGTGTGAAAAGAAAGGAGGGGATTTAAATTTTATTCTGTAGGTAATAGACAATCACTAAAGAGGCTTGAACAGAACACTGATATAACTGGAAAAATTACCCCGGTGCTAGTGTGTAAGGTGAGTTAGCAAGGGAAAGAGGTTAAAGCAAGAAATCCAGGTGGCTATTGAAATAATCCAAGCAAGAGAAAAAACTCCTGGATTGGGACAGTCCAGGAAGAGGAGAGATGGAAGTGATATCCCAGAGCAAGAACAGGTAGGATTTCGTAACTGGATGATGTCAGCCCCGAGATAGATGCTAGCTCCTCCCTCCTCTCACTCAGGTAATGGAAGTGAGGAAGACTATTTTTGTTTGTTGTTTAGAATCAAGAAAAATCTGGACAGGAATTTAGGTTCAAGTTAAGAGGAAGAACCATGGTCCAGTGCTTAAGATTGTGCTCCCAAAGTAGGGGGCCTGGGTTTGATCCCTGATCAGGGAACTAGATCCCACATGCTTCAACCAAGAGTGCTACAACTAAGACCCAGTGCAGCCAAATAAATAATTTAAAAAAAAAATGAAGGCAGTTACCATTGGTATATTTTATTTTAAAAGGGATAGATGTGAAGAGGGTTTCCCTGGTGGCTTAGTGGTAAAGAATTCGCCTAACAATGCAAGAGAGACAGGTTCAATCTCTGGATCAGGAAGATTCCCTAGAGAAGGACATGGCAACCCACTCCAGTATTCTTGCCTGGGGAATCCCATGGACAGAGGAGCCTGCCGGGCTACAGTCTCTGGGGTCCCAAGAGAGTAGGATGCAACTGAGCAACTAAATAGCAAAAACAACAAAGATGTGACAGTTAAAAACCGAGTCTAGAGATAGGAAATGTGATACTTTATCCTCCAAGACAGAACCAGCAGAAGTCTGTTGCGGGAGGTGGAAAGTTAATGAAGCATTTCCAGAACAGCTTTGATTTTAAGGTGGGCTTATGCATAGAAGAAAACGTTTGGCATGCTGCTGTGGGAGAAAATTTGCCCAACAGCGATCCTCATCCTTGACTGTACATTATATTCTTCCTGGGAACTCTCAAGCAAAAAATTATACTGGACCCCCTGCCCCAAGGGTTCTGATTTAATTTCTCTGAGTGGCACCCAGGCACCCATGTTTTCAAAAGTGCTTGTGTTGACACTAATGATTAACCCTGATTGCACACTATCGGAGAGAGTTTCCAGGGCCTCAGAAAGGGCTCAGCTGATGTGTGGAAGCAAGGATTTGTTGTTGAGCCAGTTAGCTTGGTTTCAGGGCTCTCTCTAGCACCAACACTCCCCGAGCAGAAGCTGTGAAACCAGAGCATGGCTCTTGTTTGCTGAGGTTGATAAGGCACCAAACTGAAGGAGAATAGAGGCTGGGGGAAAAGAACTGATGGGCCCACCACAGATTGCCTAATCTGACAGAAAAAGCTGAGGTTCAGATGAAGTCGACAAACCAATAATAGCAACACCACATAATTGGTTTTTGAGTGCTATCTACCAACTACTAAAATAAAGCAACTTTCACAAATTCTTTGGAAAAGGACGTGGCAATCCACTCCAGCATGCTTGCCTGGAAAATCCCTCGGGCAGAGGAGCCTGGTGGACGACAGTCCGTGGGGTCGCAGAGTGGGACACAGCTAAGCACAGCACAGCACGTGCAAATCCTGATTTAGTCTCACATAGCTCTAGGTCCTAGGACTCCCCAGTTGGCTCAGTGGTAAAGGATCCACCTGCCAAAGCAGGAGACTCAAGAGACACAGTTTCAGTCCCCACGTCAGAAAGATCCTCTGGAGTAGAAAATGGCAACCCATTCCATTATTCTTGCCTGGGAAATCCCATGGGCTGAGGAGCCTGGCAGGCTACAGTCTATGGGGTCACAAAGAGCCAGGCATGACTGAGCACTCACTGCAGCTCTAAGTCCTGTTTCCCCATTTTAGAACGGGGGATACTGAAGCTCTGATGTTAAGAAAGTTTCCCAAGTTTATGGAATTAACAAGTGGCAGAATTGGAATTTGAACCCAGATCTGACTGACTCTAGAACCCGAGCTCTGATAAGGCAGGAAGTAGCAAGGAGAGAAGATAGGAGCCTGTAGGAATCTACTGGTTTGAATGGACTTGAGACTGGCTCTGAGGAAAAGAGATGAGGGGGTTTCTGAGGGAAACAATGGAAGGTGAGGGAATGGGCCCTAAGGAGAC
Source organism: Neotragus moschatus (assembly GCA_006410615.1). Taxonomy (NCBI): domain Eukaryota; kingdom Metazoa; phylum Chordata; class Mammalia; order Artiodactyla; family Bovidae; genus Neotragus; species Neotragus moschatus. The sequence continues at coordinate 431,211 of SJYA01002084.1, forward strand.
CGGAGCAACAGAGGCATTGGAGAGAGAGTGGGAAATCAGACTGGAGAGGCACACCGGCAGGCCTAATCTTTCGAGAGAATGTAGATGCCATGTGGTGAAAAGGTACTGGGAGATAGTAGGAAATTATTCATCAGGCTTCCCTGGCAGCTCGGTGGTAAAGAATCCACCTGCAATACAGGAGTCGAAGGTTTGATCCCTGGGTCAGGAAGATCCCCTGGAAGAGGGCATGGCAATCCACTCCAGTATTCTTGCCTGGAGACTTCCGTGGACAGAGGAGCCAGTCAGATACTACCGAAGTGACTGGGCATGAACACATGCATGCAAGGGGTTATTCAGGAGGTGATTGACATGATAAAGAATAACTTTAAAATTCATCAAGCAGGTAAAGAGCTAGGAAGTTCACTGAGGAAACCTCTGCACAGAAATACTTTTTATTCCTTTGTTCCCTGTCTTGTCCTGGAAGCCACAGATGTGACTCCACCCACCCATGGTATTCAGGGCTATAAGACTGCCTAGCCCTCAGCCTTAAGCTATCTTCCCAGAACTCATACCTAAGATCATAGTTCTATTTTCAAGGATCAATAGAAGGCTCTGCAGTGACTAGAGGCAGGAAATCAGGCCCAGGCACTTTGTCAGGATTTTAACTACTGTGGCAGAGAAGGTTATTCAGAAATACAATGTTGTTACAAGGTCCTGGGTACAAAGGAGGCATNGAAGGGGAGGGAAACAAATTATTTGCTTGCAAATCAAAATCATTAGCTTCTTTCCTTTATCACTCACTCCCCTTTCTCTTTCTCAGTCCCCTTGCGCCTTCAAAATAGAACAGTCACTCCAACTTGCCGACCGAGCTTAGAGAAACTGCGCTGCATTTGCAAACAAAAGGTCTTTTTGGAGATGACGAGACTGTTTTGGGTGTGAAACTGTCAATCGCTAACTACGGTCTGGGAAGTGCTGTAATTAACTCCTCTAGGGTTCCCTCCCAACTAGTCTCTGTTTCGTTCGTATTTTTGAAAATGTAGAAATACAACTTGGAAAGGGGTAGGAGGAATATTTCTTTTCATGAGACGTAAAGCTGCAGTGCAGCTTAATTAAGAGGGGAGCAGTTCTCACATAGTCACATTTTGGCTCTAGGGAGATACGAGGTCTTACGTGCATGATGGACAGTAATATTACCATTTAATCTTTAGAAGTTGCCCTCTTCATCCTCTTAGTGCTTTGCAAATAAGTAATCTTCAGGTGTGAAATAGGTTATATCGCTGATCATATATAAACCTGTCAATGCAGGAAACCACCTACTACCTTGAACTGAAATTAGGTGGCTGTTAACTACCCTGGTTAAGAGGTCAGTCAGTTTCTGCATGACTTCAAAATATACAGCTTTGTGATAATCAGGATTTGCTTTTGAGCAACTTTATTTTCAGTTAAAAAAAACGACATCAAAGAGAATTTAAAATTTGTATTGTTTGAGAAGCTTTGGTGTGTTTCAGAAGGAACAGTAATTAGCTACTGTATTTTCGGTAAGAAATATAAAGGTGTTAACGCACCAGAGTAGGCCTTTATTCCCTCCCATCCACGGTTGTGAAATTAAGGTCTGTCTGTTTAAAAAAAATTATTTGGGGAAAAATTTTTAAAAATAATCAGTACTCTGGGTGTCCTAGAAAGTTTGATTAAAGTTAGTAATGTCTTTATTCTTTCACAGATTTGGTAATTTCCTCATTGGAAAAGACCCTAATGCTGGGAAAGATTGAGGGCAGGAGGAGAGGGGGGTGACAGGGTGAGATGGTTGGATAGCATCACCGATTCAATGGACATGAGTTTGCGCAAACTCTGGGAGATAGTCAAGGACAGGGAAGCCTGGCATGCTGCAGTCCATGGGGTCCGTGGGGTCGCAGAGAGTTGAGTGAGACTTTGTGACTGAATAACAATTTCCTTTTTGTGGGGTGTTGGGTTTTTTTTTTTTTTTTTTTTGAATTAAAAAATTGCTACTTCAAGTTGAGACATACTTTTGAAAGTGTTATATTTTAAAATGTAACAGTTCTGTAGTACTCAGGCTTAAGATAGCTAAAGGTTTTCTTGGCTGTTTTTTGAACAGATTTTGACATGTAGACCTATTTATGTCCCTTGACTGCTTTAGTTATTGTTTTAAAGGGCAAAAACTTAGGGGGAAAAAAATGTAGTTTTCTTCAGGTTTAACCTTTTTGTTAATAATAATTATGTTATTGTTGTTAATAATACTAATGCTTTTCTGAAAGCACAAAGTGAAATCAAAAGCTCAACTCTTCAAGGATTCTCAGTTGTCAGGAAAAAAAAATGAATGAATGGTTTTGCCTGGTTCCTTTGTAGATTTACATTAATTAAGTTGTGCCATTCTTCATTGAGTTGTAATGCAATTGAATGTAATGAATCATTGACTTTCAGAGGTGGCAGGGACTTTAGAGAATTCTTCCGGGAGGAAACTGAAGGGAAGAGATTATCATCTGACAGCTAATGCTAATTTAATCACAGTATTGTTCTACCTGATATTTTCTGGGTTGCTTTGAACTGACAGTTTAAATGAGATCTGTCTCAGTGCAGGTTTGGTTTTGGAAGCAATTCATTTTTTTACCCCCTCTTTCCTATCCTGGATAGTGATTTGATCTACATGGAGCTGTATCCTTAATTCTTTAAAAGAAGAGTGCTTATAAAGGAGTTCTCCAAATGGAAACAACAAAAGGGTGTTTTTTTTGTTTTTCTTCAAAATTTACTGTGTTCGCTGATTTAACTTTTTTTCTTTGTTTCAGATTGAAGTGAGATTCAGATATATAACTCAACCTGTGAGAGGGCTTTTTAAAAAATAAAAGAGTTGATTCGTGCATGAGAGCAAGTTACTGCTGCTTACCGTTCAGAGACTTACAGGTGCTTGCCTGCATTGCAATAAAGGACTCATATATTGAGCAAGACTTATATTTATCTCTTCGTTTTGGAGAGCCTAATAAACTGTTATTACAGTTTCTCTACTGACTTTCAAAAGTTTTGAAGTTTGAAAGAGACATCTTTAAAATTAATACAGCATGAGCACGGCCAGAACAGAGAACCCTGTTATAATGGGTCTGTCCAGTCAAAATGGTCAGCTGAGGGGTCCTGTGAAGCCCAGTGGTGGCCCTGGAGGAGGGGGCACACAGACTCAGCAACAGATGAACCAGCTGAAAAACACCAACACAATCAATAATGGCACTCAGCAGCAAGCACAGAGTATGACCACCACTATTAAGTAAGTGTTAGAATAAATAATAAACACACTTGGGGAACCAAGGAGGTATGTTTTGCTACTTTTTTGTTGACTACTTTATGTATACCATTTTAGTTTAACCATTTTGATTTGAATAGAGGATAGTTGACTGTTTATGGCCAGTAGGTATTTGTGATAGAAGAATGTCTCTGTCATAATTAATTCAGGTTTGTTAAGTAACAAACATAGGCACAGATAATATATATTACTTTTGCATAGAGTATATTTTGTTGAAACGTTCTGGCTTTCATAATGAGCTCAGATTGATCTTGTTTTTGCCAGTGTGGCTTTTTTCCNGTTTATGGCCAGTAGGTATTTGTGATAGAAGAATGTCTCTGTCATAATTAATTCAGGTTTGTTAAGTAACAAACATAGGCACAGATAATATATATTACTTTTGCATAGAGTATATTTTGTTGAAACGTTCTGGCTTTCATAATGAGCTCAGATTGATCTTGTTTTTGCCAGTGTGGCTTTTTTCCTAGTGTGATAACTTTATCCTAGTTTGAATGGCAGTTAAAGCCAATCTTAAAGACTTGTCCAGCTTTCTGAACTTCAAAAGTACTCAGAAAATTTATCCATGTCAAAGTATCTATGACACTTTGCTTTTCTGTCCTGTTTTATTTATTTTTAAAATACGCTTTCTCCTTTTACACATACACAAAATAACTAGCAGTTTATATCATAGGGAACTCAAGACTTCGAAGTTTGGAACACATCTCTGAATAGTCCCAAACCTCTTTGAAGACTTTTAAAAATTAAGAACCTTATTTTACTACGGAATATTTTTCTTTTAAATTTGAAAGCGTGTAGGCTGTTATCTTGACTGAGCGACTTCACTTTGACTTTTCACTTTCATGCACTGGAGAAGGAAATGGCAACCCACTCCAGTATTCTTGCCTAGAGAACCCCAGGGATGGGGGAGCCTGGTGGGCTGCCATCTATGGGGTCGCACAAGGGTGGGACACGACTGAAGCGACTTAGCAGCAGCAGCAGCAAGCTGTCCCCCTTTAAGTGTACACTTTAAAGTATATGAATGGTGACTATGATTCCAAAGAACCAGTTTAATAGAAAATGAACAATTAAGAATCTTGACCTATTTAGTATTTGTCTTTGTTAAGAATCTAGCTGTGTAAGTTGATTTAACATCTAGAAATAGGATGAAACTCAAAAAGTATGCGTTTTATTACAATCTAAGTCTTTTCCATGCTTAAAAGAAGCATTTACTAAAGAAAAATAGCCCAAATTTTCAACAGAATTCATTTGGTCACTGGGAGAATTCGCATTAATGCATATTATTATTTTTGAGGTGAATAATTAGTATAGAAATCAAAAATGTTTTCTAAATTGCAGTTTGTCTTGACAAAATATGAATAGCAACATTTAGTCTACTTTTAATTTGAAACATAAAGCTGCATTATTCCATTTTGAGAGCATTTTCTGCTTAAACTCTGATTTGAGACTGCAGTGGATTTTGCCTTTTTCTTTTTTTGCTTTTCTTAGATAGATTTTTTTCAATTCTGTGACTCTTTAAATTTCAGTTGAAATACCATCTCTTCTATGAAGACTCCTAGATCCCATGTCTCAAAGATAGTTAATACCTGTCTCTGTTAATCTCTCAGTAAAAATTTTTTAACTTTCTAAGATAATGAATTTTTTTGTGGGAAGATTTTGCGTTGTATCGTCTGCATCTTTATCCGCTGTTTAGTGAATTTGACAGTGTGACAAGCTGACCTACTAGGATGTTCAACTGAAAATGCTCAGAAACTTTGGTGTGGTATTATAGACTGGGGTGAAAGGCTTTAGAACTCTTGAATTTGGTGGCAAATAGTTTCCTGTGATAGAGTATCTTGGATTATGTGGGATGGAGCTTTAAGTAAAATAACGTCCTTATCTTCCTGAATGAATACTCAAGATGTTTGGGGGGGCATTAATTATGAGCTGTTAACATTAAATCAACGAAAATTTAAAAGACAGTTGAAAGCATTGTCTGCTTTATTGACAGTCTTTTTTTCTGTTAGATGCTTTGGATATTATATTGAAGTTTTCACATGACCTAAAAGAAAATTTTTTATGTTTTCTTTGTTATTTTCTTTCATGGTTTTAAGCATCCCATTAAAGAAGATTGAGAGATGTTTTTTATTAATAGCTAATTTTTCCAGGCACTGTGCTGAGTGCTTTATAGAAGCTTTTTTATATAATTTTTATCTCTATATATGAGAGAATGGAGATTTAGAAAAGTAACTGTTGCAGGGTCACAGAACTGATAAGTAGAAGAGTCAAGGCTTGAACTGAAGTCTGAAACTTTATAGATCTTTGGTTTTAACCAAGAGTTACAAAATCAGATGCCTACAGGGGACTGCCGGAGAAGGCAGTGGCAACCCACTCCAGTACTCTTGCCTGGAAAATCCCATGGACAGAGGAGCCTGGTAGGCTGCAATCCATGGGGTTGCTAAGAGTCGGACAGGGCTGAGCAACTTCATTTTCACTTTTTACTTTCATGCGTTGGAGAAGGAAATGGCAACCCACTCCAGTGTTCTTGCCTGGAGAATCCCAGGGACTGTGGAGCGTGGTGAGCTGTCCATGGGGTCGCACAGAGTCAGATGTGACTGAAGCAACTTAGTAGCAGCAGCATAGAGGACTGCCAGATGAGAGGGTACTTGACCTATTTAAAGGCATCAGGTGCTTGATTTTAAACTCCAGTTACTAACGCCTATCAAACTGTTGCTATGCAGAAATTTGGAACTAGTATTGCTGCTAAAGCTTCCCCCCCACCCCACCCCCTGCAAGAAAATCCAGAATCAACTTTATACAAAATATCCTAGTTTTTTAATGTTGGCAACTTTAAATGAAGTAGTACTATTTAGGTCAGACAAAACACATGGGTTACCAGTTTTGAAAACAGTTGAACTGTATACAACATGCCTCTCTTAAAGAGGATGGATATCTTTTTTCCTTCCATTCTTGATTTTTTAAGTTCTCCTAGATTGTTGTGCTTTGTAAGAAAGAGTATGTTTTCTGGAGTTATCTCTCTTATTACCTGTATTCTTAAGTAAATGGCAATATATTAGTGTGCTTTTTAGAAATTATTAAGATGAATTACCTTTGTATTTTAGAATAGTAATGCTGTGAACTCTGATACTTCAATTTTACTGTATTCTCTCTAGACCTGGTGATGACTGGAAAAAGACTTTAAAACTCCCTCCAAAGGATCTAAGAATCAAAACTTCGGTAAGTTGGTTGTAACATTCAAGTGGAAAAATGATGTGGAAACTCTTAAAAGTGAAGTAGTTACTTGATGATGACAGTAGGCACTGTATGTTTGCTCTTAAGTAAGTTTAAGTGGTTGAAATTGTATAGCTTATATGAATTGCCAAAAATTTCCACTATTTGGAGGAATTGGTAATAATGTGTATCCATATTAAATATTGTGTTTATACATATGTGTATCTTATCTCACTTGTGGAACACATAGTTTTCATGGCATTTTCTCAAAAGTCTCTTTTGTTTCTAGAAGCACAATAAGATTCAAGTTAGGTTTTATCCACATTTTGTGGATGGAAAAACTGAAGTTGAGAGGTTAGTTCTCTTATCCCAGCAGTGTCAACCAAGGTTCATTTTTGTCCCCTCAGAAGCATTTAGCAATAAGTTATCACAGCTCAGGATATGCTACAGGACAGCCCCCTTAGAGCAAACAGTATTCTGGCCCAAATGTCAGTGGTGCTGGGCTTGAAAAACTCTGGTTTAGACTAGGATGTTTGTAGGCAGTGCATGGTAGAACTAGGTTTTCACTTTACATCTTGTGGTTTACAGTTCACAGCATGGTACTTATATAGAAATAACAGTATTCCATCACTCCCTAGAAGAAAATGACCACAGGGTGGCTGGTCTTTCCCCAAAACATAGTTTTTAAATGGCTAATTTGTGTTAGAGTGGCTGTTTTTCAGAAATACTTGAACTGTAGATTAGGACAGAAAACTAATCTGCATATATACTTTTAGATAGGATAAAGAATTAGTCTCTCAGACACTTCCTTAAACATGGTAATTACTAAAGGAACACAGTTGTACTTCATTCTTTTTTTTACTTCATTCTTTTGATGTTTGTTTTTGTTTCACCAGGATGTGACCTCCACAAAAGGAAATGAGTTTGAAGATTACTGTTTGAAACGGGAGTTGCTGATGGGAATTTTTGAAATGGGCTGGGAAAAGCCATCTCCTATTCAGGTATATTTCCCCTTTTTACCTCATATATAATGTTATAAATTAAGTGTTGCATACTTTTTGATGGTTTAATGAACCAGTATTGCTCTCCAGTGTGTGCACACATGTATGTATGCTTGTACATGAACACACCTTTCTGAACCTTTAAAAGGGTAAGTTACAAAATCATGGCACTTCGTCTCTAAATGTTTCACTATGTGTTTCCTAAGAGTAGGGATATTCTCTTGAATAAGTATAGTACAATTATCTTCAGTCAGTTTAATGCAGTATTTCTAACTCATCTGTCATTTGTAGTCTGATTTTTAATTGGGTCCCAAATTTTGTCTTATTTTTTTTTCTTCTGTACAGGACCCATCCTAAGATCAGATATTGCATGTAATTGTTATATCTCTTTTAGTAGTGAGTTTTTCCCTACTCTTTTTGGTGGGAAGGGGGTCTTTTATGACATTGACATGTTAAAAATAGAACTCCATTCTTTTTTTATTCCAATAGAACATTTTTCATTTTGAGTTTGTCTCCTGTTTCCATGTGATTTGATTCAAGTTCTGCATTCTTAGCCAGAATACTGCAGAAGTCACTTTCGGAGTTACAGTGTTCATTTATTCCAAGGGTGATTTTAATTTTGATTACCCTTTCAAAATGGTATCTTGATTTTTATATTACATAATTCCAGCCCTGCCCCCTCCCCTTGAAACTAACGGTCTGTGGGGAGCATTTAAGGCAATGCCGATATACTATTCATCAAAATTTTCCCCTAATTCCTCCTTGATGTATCTGTATATTATCAGTGTTACTTACAAATTCCTTTTTTATTAAATGGTATTTTGTGCTTGAATTGTCCCGTATTTGGCCAGTGTAAGCTCCTTCAAGCCAGTTCCTTTGTTTTTGTAATGTGCTTCTTTCATTTTTTCCTCTGATAAACTATTTTGTAAGGCAGTTTTAAGTTTATAGCAATTGAGCTTAAGAGATTTTTCATAAATCCCTGCTGACATTCATAGATAGGTTCCCTGATTATCAGCATTCCCTACAAGAGCAGTTTTTGTTAAAACTAATGAACCTATGTTGACATTATCACCCAAAGTCCGTAGTTTACAGTAGGGTTTGTTGGTGATACTGTGCATTCTGTGGCTTTGAATAAATGTATAAAGACATGTATCCACCATTATAGTATCATACAGAGTAGTGTCACTGAACTCTGTGCTCTATCTTTTTACCTTTCCTTCTCCCTTCATTTTTCTTGAGCACTTCCTTTTTGGTGGTATATCATGATGCCAGGCTTATCAGTATAGCTACGCTTCCCCAGCCTCAGAATCAGCTATTTCTCCAAAAAACTCGGAGTTAGTTGGGAATAGTTTTAGAGACCAAGATCTAAACACTCGGTGCACTCTTTCAGTGGAAAGAACAAGGAAATATGTGTATATATACACACGTTTGTAGACCTGTATACAAATTTGATATGTCTTTTGTCTTCACATAAGTTGAAGCTATCAAATCCAAGCTGTATTCAGGACAAACTCTGTGACATCACTGAGCACTTTTTCATTGAACAAGCATGTGTCAAGTGACGTAGAAAGTGTTAGACCCTGAGGGTGTTAGGATGAACAAGATAAATAGGGTTCCTGCACTCAGAGTCTGATGGAAAGGACTGCTAATTATACAGGTAATTTCAGGGTGATATAATGGGCACATATATGTTAGACGTTAGGAGAAATGGAACAGCCTGGAAGAAATGATCCATTTCCAAGTGGAGAACTAGAATAGTGATTACCTAGGAATGAGAGTGCCTTTGTGGACAAGCTGGAGAATTTTGTTGTGGTTGGAAAAAGTATGAAAATAGACTGCCTTATACCTCATTAGGCAGTCTGAGTGCAGAGACCAAAAATATTTAGGAATTTGCTTTTTTATAATGTAGTTCATGTTAATCTGTTTTATCTATAGGAATGAAAATTTTTATGGGTACTTTTCTACTGAATCATTCCACTTTGTAACTCTATACTTAGCAAGGTGTGTGGCAGGAAATAGGCCCTCAGTTGTATTGTTTTGATGAAATTATGATTAACAGATGTCTGTAGGTGAACTTGGTCTAGAGAACTGTTAGAGAGTACTAGCTTTGCATTCAGGTTGCCCATATTGAATCCAGCTCTGCTGCTTTCCAAGTTGATTATTTGAGATGTCTCTAAGCCTCAACTTTCTAGCCTATAAAGGTAATACAGCAGTGTATACCATAGGGTTGTTGTAAAGATGAAGCGAGGCAATTCATGTTAGTATCCTTAGTACAGTGGCTAGTAAGTGATAAATGCTCAATAAATGTTATAAGTTTTCATTTTATGTAGTAGTTTTATCAAAAAATGGTTCATTTAGCAGACTTAATTCTTGATGGACCCTTAATGTCTCATGTTTCACACCTTTGTATTAAAATTTTAAATTCACTTGGTTATTTGCATCCTCAGTTTGATATAGCATATAGGCAAGTAACTCTCCAGCCACTTAACCAGTCTACCATATGGGTTTTTCTATAAAGCAGAAATGAACTCCCTCACAGGATTTTTTTTGTGAGGATCAAATGTAATGTACAGACACACCTCGTTTTACTGTGCTTTGCTTTATTATATTTTGTAGATACTGCATTTGTCTTTTTGTTTTTTAAACAAAGTGAAGGTTTGTAACAACCCTGTGTTGTCAGATAATGGCTAGTATTTTTAAAGTATTTTTAAATTAAGGTATGTATGTTGTTTTTTTATACAAGGCTACTGCACACTGAATGGACTAGAGTATAGTATAAGCATAATTTTTGTATGCCCTGGGAAACAAAAATATTTGTGTGACTCACTTGATTGCAGTGATAGAAATGAATCTGTAGTGCTTCAAAGTGTATTTTGAAATAGCAAGCACAGTATGAATCTAAGGTATTATATATACCTGAGATTGCCGTTCACATTGACTTTTCCTATAGTATTGCTTTGTCTGAGAATCCATGGAAAATATAAGATAACATGTTTCTTAGACTTAGTGTAACAAACCATAAATATTAGGACTTCAATAATAAATTTAGAGGTTCTCTAGTGAAATCCAACCTTATGACTGGCATTCTTCTACTACCTTTTCTCCTTATTTATTTTCTTGTCATTGTCTTCTTTTTTCTGCCCCCCACCCAAAATGTGTCTGTTGTCTTTTATAGTACTTAGTTTTACCTTGTTATCTAGGCATTCTTTTCCCCTCCAAATATAGAAGCCTCTTGATAGGTGTCACCTCCTTTAGAGATGAAACTTGGTTGCACTTTGGCTATGGTATAAGATTATTGGAAAATTAGGCACTTAAAATCTTCTTTTGAGAGGATATAACTTTACACTGACAAACTGGAACCAGATACACTACACATTGGTTCCACACATCTTTCTTTGGTACAACCATCTGTGACACTAGTTCTAGGTCTGAATGCTATGCACAGTAATGTAACCATGCCATTTTAAAGGCATAGCTCTACAGTAACAGGCTTTTTTGGAGTACCTAGGAGTCTACTGTTTTATTCTGTTTAACATTGCGAAACCTTATGTTAACTTGGAGATGATTGAAAGATGACAGCTCTTGCTGTTTCTAGACTTTAGGTACAACTTTTGAGGACTTTATAGATAAGGTGATGGAATAGCAGGTAGTTAGTTATTGAGAGAAAAACAGAAGTTAACTTCTGTTGGCAACCAAATTTCATATCAAGTTGGGAATCTCATTATTTTGAGGAATTTCATTAACCAAGTCTAATTAGTCATTTATCAAATTTATAGTTATACATTATATAAATGTATATAGTTTATACATTCTTAATTCTTTTGTAATTCATTCCTCTTGCTAACATGAATTTACTATGGCTAAAAGAATTGTTTTCCTAAATTTTCAAAAATGCATGTCTTCATTGGATACTGTTGTAAAACTGGAGTATGTTCCTTAGGCTGGAGATAACTATTTTTGAAATTACTATCTTCCATCTCCTTTTTTTTTCCTAGGGAGCAATAGATATCTTAATCATAATTGCCTCCACAGTATTCATTTTGTTCTCCCTGAAACTAAGATTTAAGTTCAACTGACCCTAGGAATTAAAGGTCACTTGGAGAAGGAAATGGCAACCCACTCCAGTGTTCTTGCCTTGAGAATCCCAGGGACAGGGGAGCCTGGTGGGCTGCCGTCTATGGGGTCGCACAGAGTCGGACACAACTGAAGTGACTTAGCAGTAGCAGGAATTAAAAAGCAATTGGTGTCTCCATTTAGCTGCGGAAGTTGGCTAGACTATCCATCAGGGACTGGAGAGAACGCAATTCCTCAGAAAAAAGTTTAGGGTGCTACTCAGAAAGGGAAAGTGTTAGTCTTTCAGTCGTGTGAGACCCCATGGACTATAGCCTGCCAGGTTCCTCTGTCCATGGAATTCTCCAGGTAAGAACACTGGAGTGGGTAGCCATTCCCTTTTCCAGGGGATCTTCCCAACCCAGGGAACAAAGCCTGGTTTCCGGCACTGCAGGGAGATTCTTTACCATCTGAGCCACCAGAGAAGCCCTGAATGCTGAAGCTGCAGCTCCAGTATTTTGGTCATCTGATGTGAACAGCCGACTCATTGGAAAAGTCCCTGATGCTGGGAAAGCTTGAAGGCAGAAAGAGAAGGGAGTGTCAAGAGGATGAGATGGCCGGATGGCATTACTGATGCAATGGACATGAGCTCTGGCAAGCTTAGGGAGATGGTGAGGGATAGGGAGGCCTGGTGTGCTGCAGTCAGTGAGGTCACAGAGAGTCAAATAGGACTGGGTGGCTGAACAATAGCAAAGAAAGGGAAATGGATACCAGGGTTATTAAAACACAATAAATACATACTGGCTCAGTCCCTAGACCTTACAGTGGAACTGGAGCATGGACTTTGGAGAGCTAAAGTGGCAGAATCAGACATACCTTTAAGTTCGTGGGATTTTTTTTTATTTTGGGTTTTTGTGTTCTGGTGGTGTTTTGTTTGCTTGTTTTTTGCCTTAGGGTATTGATCACAGAGATACAGTTTACACATTTTAAGTAATGCAGTTTAGTGGTTATTATTATTATTTTTTTAATTCATAGTTGTGCAGCCAATTACTACAGTCAGTTTTAGAACATTTTCACCAAAAACAAATTTACTTAGTAATTACCCTTCTTTTCCTCGCTCTAAGCAACCACTAATCTACTTTCTGTCTGTATGGATTGACCTATTCTAGACAATTTCATATAAATGGGATCATAAAATATGTGCTCTTTGCGACTCAGCTGTGGCTTTTTGACTTAGCATATTTTAGGGTTCATCCATATTGTAGCATGTGTCAGTACTTTATTCCTTTCTATTGCTGAATAATATTCCACATTTGGTTTATCCATTCTTCAGTTGGTAGAGTTGTTTCCACTGTTAGCTATTATGAATAATGCTTTTTTGAACACTGATGTATGTAGAATTTTTTGTGGAGGTATTTTCATTTCTCTTGGGTATATATCTAGGAGTAGAATTGCTGGTTCATATGGTAATTTTTTTATCTTTTTGAGGAACTGCCAGACTATTTCCCAAAATAGCTATATATTCTACTTAGTAGTGTATGAGGTTCCAGTTTCTCTTATTTGCAGACCTAAGTTCAAATCCTGATTGCAGCATTTCTTGCTTAGTCACCTTGTGCAAAACAATCTTGAGGATCCATTTTGCCATTTGTAAGACAAAAAGTAACCTAACTTGAAAGGATATAATTAACATTAAGTATCTAAGTGTAGTACCCATCACAGTAAGTTTAAAAAATTTTTAGCTTCCTTCCTCATTTCTCTTCTCCCTGGCAGTTCCCCATGACTTCTCTTGAGTTTCAAAGCTGTCTGAATCTGACTTGAATTTTCTCACTTAATCTTCCTAGCAAACAGTGGTAAAAGACAGTGAATATAGTGAATTCTCTGACTGCTAATCATAATAGCCACCGTATGAGACAAAGTACAGTGCATCTTAACCTACAGGCTAGCTAGCTTACTTTGTTAAAGCCCTATCCTTAAGCAGTTTCTGTTTCTGTAGAACATAAGTCCTGTCAAAGAGCAGAGATAGAAGTCAGTGGCCTTTAAGTCATAATGTAAACCCCGAAAAGGAATTAGGATACCCCCAATCTAATTCTGTCCTGTTTCACTTTATTGAGATATCTTATCCTTTTAAAGGACCTGACTCAGGAAATCACTGAGAGACTGAAGTCTTTTTCTGCTGTCAAACTGAGTGGTATACTGGTAACCTGTTTAAAAACCATAACTGAGATTGAACCCATGTGATAATTGGCCTTTGGGACAACTGAAGATTAATAGAGTTGACTCAGAGTTATGGCTCAAGGGCTAAAGAATCTCCCTGCAAAGCAGGAGCTGTAGGAGACATGGATCCCTGGAGGAGGAAATGGCACCCCACTCCAGTATTCTTGCCTGAAAATCCTGTGGACAGAGGAGCCTGGCGGGCTGCAGTCCACAGTGTCACAAAGAGTCAGACATGACTGAGTAACACATGTGGTCAAGCAAGGAAGGATTTGAGACCAGAGGGTCAAACCAAAGCTTTCTTCTTTGACCTGGTTCACCCTACATAATAAGCAGACTGTTTAATGCTGGCTGTCGGAGTAAATTAACAGAGTGTTGTCACTGAACTATTTTCACAGTTGTTCTGGCAACAATGTTAGTTATTCTGATTATATGGAATCCATCTGACCCGAGTGATTGGGGTTCTAAAATAAGTGTCATGGTAGGAAATGAAAGTCATGATGTTTATAACTTGGGTATTTCTCCAGTAACAGTTTTAAATTGCCAGAGATATTTGTTTTGGTCATTAGCTCAAGCATAGAAAGAACTAATTATAGTGATTGTGACTATTTTTCCTAATTAATTTTTCTAATTTTCTAGTTGTAGAAATTAAAATTTTTTACTTTTAGAAATAGTGTTCTGCTTCCTTTGTTCATACCTGTTTTACCTTTTTAAATTTCTCTCTGTTTATGTGTATTTAATATTTAGTAATTGTTGAGAATCCTTTGGTATTGTCTAGAAAATTTGCCCTAATAAGAAATATTATCTTCTGCAAAACATTCATGTGTGCAAAACACACATGAGTAAGCCAAATTTGAAAATGAGAAGTAAGGGCACATCTCAGGACAGAAGTTGGCTGCGAGACAGACATTGGCCATTATGTAATACAATTTTAAAAAAAGATAGGACCCAAGACTAAACTTTTCCAGCTGAGTCCTGTTTATGTAGGAATAAAATTGTCCAACCTACAATTTTTCACTGTGGTCAAGTTGGTTTACTAGTCTCAGAATATCATATAGTCCTTCTTTTGAATATTGTTTGTGCTGTTTTTTCTTCCAATTTTTAATTGCGAAATGTCCTTTGCTTATTTTCCCGTATGTGTTTATTGTGTCAGCCCAAGTTCCTCCTCTTTTTCTGTTGTTGATGCTCACACATACAGACTCAAAGGTTTTTATTGTAAATTTAGTATGTATTTTATGAGTAGTTCTGATAAATGTAAGTTGATACTAATGGTGATGTTGACTGGTCCTGCTAATTTATTTGGTCTTTACTTTTGTAAAATACTTCAATACCAAGGAACTTTGTATACTTTCAGTGTGTTTTAGAGAAGAACTTGCCTATGTACTGATTTTATTGACAAGTAATATGCATTGTTCGATCTCTTCTAGGAGGAGAGCATTCCCATTGCTTTATCTGGTAGGGATATTTTAGCTAGAGCGAAAAACGGAACAGGCAAGAGCGGTGCCTACCTCATTCCCTTACTTGAACGGCTAGACCTGAAGAAGGACAATATACAAGGTTGGTTGTTTAAACGATTAATGGTGATTTAAATCTTGGAGCTGTATAGAAGATATTGCCATCTTTTCTCAGTCAGAACTTAAATCATATGAAATTAATACCCTTTTCACAGCTTATGGTCTGGTTGTCTTGAAAAATGATTCCTAACTTTTTAAAAAGATTTATAGTTTTTAAGGTTATTTTGCATATTATACAGTTATGACAACATTCCAATGAGATAGGCAAAATAAGAATTATTGTCCTGTAGATCGGGAAATTAAATTATCTGAAATAGATACTTAAAACTATGGAACCTAGAATGTTTCTTGTGACAGCTGTGTCTGCAGAGTTCCTTGTAAAAGCAGGAACTTTTTCTCTCTGAAGCCTTGTGGCTTGAGGATTTTAAAATCTCAAGCAATAGGGAAGAAACACATTTCCATAACTGTACCCAATAGATCTATATTTTCACCTCTAAAGCTTTTTCTAAAATTTTCAGTTTTTTTCTCCCCATGGTTTCTTGATCTATAATAATAATTTCTGCCATCTTCCTATTTTGTTCATATGATACAAGTAGAACTGGGCAGCAGGAGTTTCCTATTTGGGCATTTTGACTAGTGATCTTTTACTAAAATATTAATAAATTTTGAGCTAATAATTGCCAGCTCAAAGAACACTTGAAGGCTTTGTAACCAGGAAGAGTAGAAGAATTGTATAGCATTGTTACTGAGGAAAAGTCTAAATCTGGTACACTATAATAGGTTCTTTTTTTGAAATTTATTCATTTGAGTGTCTCGATTACAAGGGGCAATATTTCTATAGCTTCTTAAACTCTTAATATATGGCTTTTTTCCCCCTCTCTCTCCTTTTTTCTGTTTGTTGATATTTTCCAGCAATGGTGATTGTTCCTACTAGAGAACTTGCTCTACAGGTCAGTCAAATTTGCATCCAGGTCAGCAAACACATGGGAGGGGCCAAAGTGATGGCAACCACAGGAGGAACCAATTTACGGGATGACATAATGAGGCTTGATGATACAGGTAGGAAATGATTGGAATAAGCTGGCTTGCTGTCTGTAATTTGACACACAAATGTTTCCTTTCAGTAATTTATTAAAATTGTTTTTAAAATAGGGAACAAACATTGCAGTAGAAAAATAAATAAAGGAAATGACCATTTCTGTCTAAGAAGAAAAAAAATTATTTTAGTCATTGAAAGGATATTTAACCTTACTAGTAATTTTTTTAATTGCATATAAAAACAGTAAATTGATATTGTACCTGATTGACAAGATTAATTAAGATTGGAAAGGCTAATTAGTAACCCAGAATCACTGCAGATGGTGACTGCAGCCATGAAATTAAAAGACGCTTACTCCTTGGAAGAAAAGTTATGACCAGCCTAGACAGCATATTCAAAAGCAGAGACATTACTTTGCCGACTAAGGTTTGTCTAGTCAAGGCTGTGGTTTTTCCTGTGGTCATGGATGGATGTGAGAGTTGGACTGTGAAGAAAGCTGAGTGCCGAAGAATTGATGCTTTTGAAGTGTGGTGTTGGAGAAGACTCTTGAGAGTCCCTTGGACTGCTAGGAGATCAGCCCTGGGCTTTCTTTGGAAGGAATGATGCTAAAGCTGAAACTTCAGTAGTTTGGCCATCTCGTGCGAAGAGTTGACTCATTGGAAAAGACTGATGCTGGGAGGGATTGGGGCAGGAGGAGAAAGGGACGACAGAGGATGAGATGGCTGGATGGTATCACTGACTCGATGGGCATGAGTCTGAGTGAACTCCGGGAGTTGGTGATGGACAGGGAGGCCTGGCGTGCTGCGATTCATGGGGTCACAAAGAGTTGTGAACTGAGTATGCTTCTGTGAAGAAATTTGTTGTCTTGCAACATGGGGGTATAGATTGATACAATCTCTATGGTGAGCAATTTGGCATTGTGTTTCAAAATTATACATGTATGTTTTTAATGATCTTTTTTTGAAGAAATAATTGGACAAATGCAAAGTTGTTTACTACAGTGTGGTTTGTAGTACTGAAAAACTGGAACAATATCAGGGAAATTTGGCTAAATATATTGGGGTATAGACTGAATGGAATGCCACATAGCCATTAAAGAGTGCAGCTGATCTGTATTCATTTTCATGAAGAGTTCTCCATGATAACATTTAGTGAAAAAAAGAAAACAGCAAGAGTTGAAATCTATTTAAAGTTATACATTGAATTTTAGTCAGGATTTTATATATGATTGTTACTTGATTAGTTTAATTACTATATTCTTTGTACTACCTTGTTAATTAAAAATGATCGTCTTACTTGATCCTGTTACAGTCTTCTGCAGACCATTGATCTATTAATAGATTAGAGGCAAGCTGCTGTATCACAACTGAAGTGACTTAGCAGCAACAGCAGCAGCAGCTGTATCAAAAGTTCTGCATACTTTTTGTTTTTCCCTGGGGGTTTCCCCTCAGACAAAGAACTATGTTCCTTATTTGGAACAGGTGAATTGGAAAGCCGTAGCCCACTGCATGCAGAGGTGAAACTAACTGGTATTCTCTAGCCAACTGAAGATGAGATGGAAATCCATATTCTAAAACACATCTTGGCCTCTTTGTATTATTTCTGCAGCAGTGTTTCTGATAAACTATGTATGTGGTAAACCTTTACTGTATCCTTTTTGCCCCAACTAAAATTAATGAAAACACATGTTTTCTAATCTTGTGTAGTGCATGTGGTGATAGCTACCCCTGGAAGAATCCTGGATCTTATCAAGAAAGGTGTAGCAAAAGTTGATCATGTCCAGATGATAGTATTGGATGAGGTAATGTTTTTTTCATTTGGAAACATACTATTCTGTACTGATTTGGCTTTGTTTATAATTGCCAGTGAATGAAGCATAACCTCTTTATGTTTAAGACCTTCTAGTAGATTTATTACTCTTGTTGGTTTGTTCAAACTAACCTGCTTCTAAAACATGTTTTGCCTTTTACAGGCAATAGATGATAGGTATTTATAGGAATAATTCAGCCTTGTGTCTTTTTCTTAGGGAAGTCAAATAGTTTATTTTTATTTTGCACTGAGAAGTCATTGAATAACCTCAAAGCCAAGGCCATTCTACATCTCTCTTCATTCTGTGATTCATCTTAAAAAGCATGTTAAAAAAAAAGGCATCTTAAAAACCCCTCATTTAACATATCCAGTTTGGTATTGTTTGGTTTTTTGTCTCTGTTATATGTGTTCTCTCACTAGACTATAATTGCCTTTTGAGAACTTATTCAAGTCTGCATTCTTGGGACCTAGCAAGGAAGTGTTTTATATGTATATGCAATCAGTGTTGATGTTTTGGGTTTTTTAAATTTTTAATTGAAAGATAATAGCTTTACAGTGTTGTGTTGTTTTTGCTGTACATCAGGCTCCAAGTATGTTCTCTCCTTGAGCACCCCCACACCCCCCAGTGCCGATCTTTTGAAATGAAGTTATTTTCCTATTTGGTCTGTTTTAAGATAACTGGATCCGTTTCCTCTTGGTCTAATTTGAAACAGGTCTTTATCTTTGAGTAATGAGAGAGCACATTTATTAGAGACTGTGTTAGCACTAAGTGCTTTACATGTTTTTTCATTGAATTTTTACAACAATCCTATAAGGTAGTTATCCTATAAAGTAATTCCTACAATAAGACATCTTGATTTTTAAATTATGAAAACTGAAATAGAAGTTAAGAAGCCTCCCAATGTAGATAATAGCGAAGGAAGCAAGTTTTCTGTTTGTGTGTGTGAGGGGGTGAAGTAGAAAGGATAGCTTTTATTATTTGCCAGGCAAAGGGAAACACACCCTGCTTCTGCCTCAAAAAACTGTATCCCTGACAGGTTTTAAACACAGGTAGTTTAATGCTGTAGCCTATACTTCTATTATACCATAATGTCTCTTTAATGGAAATCACATTAAAATTTTTTATGAGAATAAGGATTATGTCTGTCTAGGATTTTTTTTTCCCTTAGATCAGTATTACAGACTTTCCCCTTTTTGTATCACTGAATGTGTCTTGGTGCCTTTGGACTATATAGTGTTTACAGCCAGGAACATTCTGTGAACTCTCTTGCTAGAATTCCTTATTAACCAAAAACCTTAGATATGATTTCATTGTGTTTAAGATCATCTTCTCTTTGTACTACAGGCAGATAAGTTGCTGTCACAGGATTTTGTGCAGATAATGGAGGATATTATTCTCACGCTACCTAAAAACAGACAGATTTTATTATATTCTGCTACTTTCCCTCTTAGTGTACAGAAGTTCATGGTGAGTATAAATCTGTACTTAGAAGCAGTACCTTCCTGTTGCTCATGAGTGTACCTTTATCCATAATTACATTATATTACTAGTGTATGCTGGTTTGTGCTGGTTTCAAGTTTTAAGATACAAAAGTATTTTGATTTTTATGTGTTCATTAAGCTGGTGTCTGACATAGCCATTGATGCTAGATAAATTGATTACAGAAAAGCCTATATTTAAAGTACAAAATAGTAATAACTTAGCTGTATATCTGAATGTTAGATCTCCCTTTTTATGGTAATGACAGATTATATATTTTAAAGAGACCTGCATCCCTTCAATTAAGAGTTTATCAGACAGACATGTGTGAGGATATATTTTGAGTTAAAGTTTATTTAAAGAAATAAACTCTGCTTTAAGACTTTTTTTTCCCCCCTTCAGAATTCCCATTTGCAGAAACCCTATGAGATTAACCTGATGGAGGAACTAACTTTGAAGGGAGTAACCCAGTACTACGCATATGTAACTGAGCGCCAAAAAGTACACTGCCTCAACACACTTTTCTCCAGGGTGAGTCAGTTAACTGCTGAATGTTATCCATTTCTTAACCTCGATAAAACAGTTGTATCAGTTTTCTCGTCGTTTTCAGTGCAGCAAAAAAAAAAAGTCCTTGGTTTTTCCTAAAAGGTAGTTTCAGTTGTTGATCTGAAGCTAATACTATATGATTGACAGGTCATAGACACTTTTAATTTGATTCTAAAATAATTTGACCTTAATTACAGGTGATCTCATTATTCTCAGTAATTATAATTGTTCTGTTGTAAATAGATCTGTTTTTGCAAGTTTGCCTACTTGCCAGAATTTACTTGTCAGCCTGAAGTCAGTACTCAGATGCTCTTTGAGACTTCATGCTGTTTATCCCTGCCCTCTTGAGCTCAGAAATGAACACCTTTTCACAGTCTATTTAATGCCACATTCCCCACTTTTTTGTGCTTTTTCCTTGATTCTACTGTTTTAAATGGCCTTTAGGCATAGTGCTGACATGTTGTCCAGTGCTCCTAAGAAGAGATGATGTATTAGATAAACTTCATAAAGACCTGAGTTATAGTGCTGTCGGCCACGAGTAAATAAGGTGTCTTTAAAACAGTAACACGTGGGGTGAGTTTCCTGGTGGTCAGGTGGCTAAAACTCCACACTCTCAATACAGGGGATCTGGGTAGATCCCTGGTTAGGGAACTAGGATCCTGCAAGCCATATGGTGCAGCCCGAAGAAACTCAGTAACATGCATAAAACCAGATTATCTGTTGACCCATTGATGAAAAAAGTTATGAGTTCCTCATAGGAACCTAACCCTCTATTTCCCCTGGAAGGAGTGGTCATATATTAACTGTGTTTAACTGCAACTACTATTAAATGATTAGTACTTAAAATTTTTATAGTTTTGCATCTCCTGTGTCATGAGATTATAACTCTTAACGTTTTCAACATTTGTTTGTCAATATTTTATTTTTTTTCTTATGTCTTTTTTTTTCTCTTTCTCTCTCTCTCTCTCTCTCTCCTATGCTCAGCTTCAGATAAACCAGTCGATTATTTTCTGTAACTCCTCTCAGAGAGTTGAATTGCTAGCCAAGAAGATTTCTCAACTGGGTTATTCTTGCTTCTATATCCATGCTAAAATGAGGCAGGTGCGTATAAAACTTGTACTTGCATAGCTTTTTTTAAAAGCTTTTTCTGAATATTTCTTGAATTTTGTTTTAATGCTCTTCCAAGTGCCCTGAGTTTAAGAATAAATTACTGTTTAGTAGGCAAAGGGCCCTTCATTTTAACTTCTCTGGGGTAAGGTTTCCCAACTATAAACAGGGGTAATAGTATGTACCCTTACTTCACAAGGTTTTAGGAAGATTGAGATTGTGTATGAATGAATAGTTTGTCAGTTGCCAAGCATAACAGAAATGTGAGATTTTATTCCCTTCCTTCCCCATAATCTTAGATTTGGGCTAGTGTTTAGTACAGTAACCACTAGCAACATTAAACTATTTAAAATTTAGTCTTCAGTCATACTACATTTCAGATGCCACTTTATGTGTGACTATTAGCCACAGTTTTGGAAGGTTTGTAGAAGGTTCTAGTTTATCTGTGTACCTTCTCAGGTTCATCTTTTTCTCTTTATTGTTTACCTTTAGAAAAAGGATGGAATCTGTTTCAGAACTTGATTTAACAGGAAATAAATTCAAAACTATCAACATATTGTGTTTGTATGTGCTAACGTTGTGAAATTTCATGATAGGAAAGCAGTTTCTGTAGTCTTACAGGTTAAGAACTTAATCAGCTCACATATGGTTTTCAAAGAAGTTTATTGTCATGGATCAGGTGCCATCATATAGGCACCTAATATTAAAATTATCACAGGAAATGATGTATAAAATTGAAGAGAATATTTCAGAGTGGAAGAACATTGCATTGACCAGTTTGCCAGATGGTAGATTTATTGATTTTGCTTGAGTTAGTGTGTTTTTATTTTTATTTAACTGAAAAGTAGTTATTTTTAGCTTTTGTATATAATAACTGAAAAGATAAGTAGTAGATGTTTCAGTTAAGCTAAACTTTTGGCATCTTTTATTTGAAACATTTTAGAAGTAAATATGGTGAAAATTGTCACTTAAACCCACTCCAGCAAAAAAATACCTTTAAGAATTGAGATAATATGAATACCTGTATATTTGTTGCTTATTAATTCCCATGGGAGACTTTTTTCCTACCTTTTGTTTTTAATGTATATTAAATGTGGCTCCTTTCTCATTCATAAAAACAAATTTGGATATAAAGAAACTGCTTGGGTAGGAGGAAAAAATGATGGAAATTTGGAGGCTTGTGTGAGTTGTAATCAAATAAATGCATTGCTTTATTCCTAGGAACATCGAAATCGTGTGTTTCATGATTTTCGAAATGGCTTATGCCGCAATCTTGTTTGCACTGGTAGGTATTTTCTATTCCTTTACCCATTGTTTTTCTTCCTAGTTTTGTTCTTTCTCTGTCCTGTCCTGCAGTGAAGCTGCTTACGTAGTCAGCTCCCTCTCCTACCATTTCTAGAATTTCTGAAGTCGAGAGTGAGCTGTAGGTAACTTTTTTTTTTGGAGTTAACTTTTGAAATTAGTTTCTGTACCTAAAACTGCAGAACACTTACTTTGGCACTCCTACCTAACCTCTGCCTATTAAACCAGTTTTCTGAATAGTTTTAGCATGTAGGAATGAGTTCTATTTAGCATATGCAAAATGAATTATGTTAAGAAGCTATGTTTTGGAAGTTTTTTATGGCCTTTCTTTCTTTTGCCAGAATCAGACTAGTTTGTGCTCTGATGTATTTCACTACATAAAGAAAAGCACACTGGGTGCATGTGGACAGTTAAGATTCAGTAGCCTCCTGTCTATACATTGGGAGTATAGTCTTAGTATTGATACTACGTTTATAATCTAAACTAGGTTTCTGGATAGAGGGAAGAACCTAGTTTTTTGTTTTTTAATTTTTGAGCTATACACAGAAATAAATACAGAAATGCATGGGTTCTGAGGGCCGACTGTAAAGTTATATGCAGACTTTCAGCTGAGACCCTAACTCCTGATTTGTTCAAGAGTCAACTGTACAGACAAGTAGAAAGGTGCCATTTACCATTAACCATTTCCTTTTTTGAGAATGAAAAATACTTTTTTTTCCCCTAGAAAGAGTTCGTAGTACTTACAGAACTCACACATTGTTATGAATTACTGCTGTGGTTACATGGTTTTATTTTAAGCATTAACTTGCTGAGGCTGCCCTCAGATAAGTTTTTGAAGTGCCAGTGCTTTCTTCTTTCTCATTTTTCAGAACAGTGGGGAGATACATCATTAAATAAGTACTGAACATTTATGTGTAACATGTATAAATACATACAAAGTACCACTCCTCTCAAGGAGTAGTTGTTTAATCAGAGATAAAAAGATGACATTAAGAACCTCGGGGTGGGCCTGCAAACTTTTTCTGTAAAGTCCATGTAGTAAATATCTTAGACTTTGCATATTATGTGATCTCTGTTACAAGTAACTTGACTCTGCTGTTCTACCTCAGTGGCAGTATATTTAACAAATGGCCATGGCTATGTGGCAGTAAAATTTGACGAAAACGGGCATTAGGCTAGATCTCCAAGGAAGTAAAGGTAATTTGCAAGTGTGAGGTATATACATTAACCCTAAATTTTCATAGGAGAGAGAAATAACTAGCCGAGGTGATCTGAGAAGATATTCTCCCTTATACAATGAACTTTAAAAATAATTTATTAATCTTGGATTAAATACTTAAAAATAGAGTGAAGAAAATTATACTTGGGAGCTCGTTTTTGAGTGTATAAGCTTTTTCAGTCAACCTTGATTTGCACTGTGTTACCTCAGACCATTTTTTAAAACTTTGATACAACACTGGGAAAAGGTAACTTGTGAACAGAAAGCTGCTTATGGTTAATGTGCATGAGAAATAATGCCAATAATTTACAGATGCTTTTGAATTACTGCATGAAGTGAGTGAAGCTTAGGTTCCTTTAGAAATAAATGTTAAAGAGTATTATGACACCAAATTGAAGGATATAATGGATGTTTTTGTTTTAAAGATTTGTTTACCCGAGGTATTGATATACAAGCTGTGAATGTGGTAATAAACTTTGACTTCCCAAAGCTGGCAGAGACCTATCTCCATCGTATTGGAAGATCAGGTGAGGAAAAAGAGGGAGATGTTCTTTGTGGAAGTTTTTTGAGAAGTTTAATCACTAAACTTTGTTCCTTTTGTGGAGTAGAGTGAAATACTTATTAAAATAGTTAATTTAAACTTGTTTTTTGATACATCAATTTCTAACCTGATGCCTAATTTAAGATTTACAAATTAGAACCTCACTTTTGTAACTGTACTATTTGTATTTTATACTGTGTATTTTGGCAACTTTTGACACTGTTACTTTAGACTGTGAAAAATGAGTGGCACTAAATAAAAACATTAATCTTATATGGATTTGCCACTTATAGACTAGTGCTTGCACATTGACTCTCATATTTAACTCATTAATTAGAATTGTTTTTTGTTAGGTCGCTTTGGTCATCTTGGCTTAGCCATCAACTTGATCACATATGATGATCGCTTCAACCTGAAAAGTATTGAGGAGCAGCTGGGAACAGAAATCAAACCTATCCCAAGCAACATTGACAAGAGCCTGTATGTGGCAGAATACCACAGCGAGCCTGTAGAAGATGAGAAAGCTTAACAAGCGTGTGTGTACCTGACAAAATAGCCAAGTAAGCATAATGAAAGGAAGGAGATTAAGGTCCTCTTCCCCCCAGGGGGAATGGTATGTCCTGCCATATACAATTAGCAATAAAAGATGAAATACTTCTTGACATAAATGGCAGTAAACAGGAAGTATCTCAGTTGAAGTGATCTTATTGGCGAATCCATAAATGCAGTTCTAAGAATGCTATCTTCCTAAGTAATATATGTGAACAGTACTTAAGACAGATTCAGACTTCTAAAATAATGGACGCAAAAAAGAATTAGTAATTTGAATATGAAAATATTTTTGCTCTTTAACACTCAGTCATCTGTTAGCATTCACTCTTAATTTCTAATGGGTACCTTAATAGGTTCAATTATCTGTGAAACCTTATTGCTAAAGGTTGTGAGGATGACTGCCTTACTTTAAATGGCCACTGGTCTCACGTGCATCCACCTTTTCATCTTTTGTTGACTGTAGTACTCTGGAAGAAATGCTTAAAACAAGGCTTAATTAACATAGGAAAAAAACAAAACCCTCCAAAACAGCCAATATTCCTGTAAGGAAAATCTGATTTCAGAGATGATAATTTTCAAATTAGCAATGAACATTTTACCCATTATTTTCAGAGTCTCCAAATAAACTCTTCACTTTAACCTTTTTATCCTAATTTACTTGTCAAACACAAAACTCTTGGACAAAAACTAGCTCATGTATGCTAGTACACTGACAGGCTGTTGAGTTCATATAGGATTTAAAAAAACTTTTTAAAATTGTCACAGATGACTACTGCCTGCTACTGGTACTTTTAGGATTTCTTTCTGTCTCTGGGATGTCTAGTGGAAATTCCTTAATCCTAAGCTGATTCTATAGTGTGTAAAGAGGCTCAGTAGAAGCTGTTATGAACAGCATTTGGGATGGAATTGTGAGCGCCTACTTCACATGTATTTCACGTGTGTGTCCTAGTTTATATTGCTTACCAGCGATGATTTTAGGTTTCTTTTTTCTGTAGGCTTTGACAAACTATGGAAGGCTCGTTTGGATCTGTGACACATCGATTTTGGGGGGAATGCTCTTCTCTTTGTGGGTTTTTCATCTTCTTTTATTTTGGAACTATGAAGACTTGAGAGCTCAGACATTTCTTCTTTTTTTTAACTGGTGAAGAAAAAAGCTGAAAAGGAATTTACCTTTTTTGTTCCACATGTTTGCACTGTGTGCTGACTGAACATTAGTTGCACTAACTGCTGGTTTTTTAAAAATTTTTCTGGGGAAGGGGGGACAAAGAAGGAAGAGAAAGAAGGGGAGAAACCCTAAAAAGAGAAGAACTTTGATGAACACAAGCTTGTCTACGATTTCAAAATTCTCCAACAGCTGACTCTTGAGTGCATTTCAACTTCTCCCTGGTTACTCATCCGTTTTTAAGCCTGAAGAGCTTATTACTTATTTGTGCGAAGTGCCTTATGCTATGAGACCATTCAGAATATCATCTTTTAGACACAGCCCAAGGAATCAACAATAGTATTTTTTTTTTCTTTTTTCTTTTCTTTAAAAAAATCTTTGTCTTTTCATTTTGGTTTCAAGTTGAAGTCTCTCTCTTCCCTTTCTACCCGATACTCAAGCCCAGGGCTGGAAGATGAAACGTATTAGTAATGTTAAACACCATTTTCTTTTTCTTTATGTGGAGGAGTTGATATGCAACTGCAGTTCATCCGCACTGTAAATACATGTATTTAACAAAAAAAAAAACAATCCCAAGTAAAAATTTCTTCTGGGCTGAGTAGATGCAACATCATCGCTCCCAAAGGAAAGAGCAGTCTATCATCGCAGGAGCCATATGACAAGCCTTTTGTGCTCTACAGCAGAACACTAAAGACTGGTTTACCTACGCCTCCATTAGCAGTTATGGCACTTGATGTGTAGACATGTCAGAGCCTTTGACCCTCTTTCCTCTGTGGCAGAGCGTGTCCCACAGAAAATTGGGTGTGTATACTTGTATAAACTTTGTAAATAGGTTTTTTTTCTGGGTTCATATATATATATATATATATATATACATATATATATATTTTTTTTTTGGATGAAGGTTGCTGGGATTAAGGGGATTAGAGTGATTATGGGAGCAGCTAAAGATGAGAGGGGCTCAGTTTTCCGCAACACTAAATCTAAAAAGTATTTTGGCTTCTTACTGTAGAGAGCAGACCTCTACAGGAATCCTACATTGGAAGAGACCCAGAAGTCTGGGGTTCACTGCTGCCACACTGTCTCATATAGAACCTCTGAAGTAGGCTTGACAGAGAGAGCAAGGAAGCTTCAGAAACCTATAATTCAAGATGTTATTTTTTTGAGACGTTCTCTCTGATACTGTTCCCCACCAGCCTTTTTTAAAAGTTTGAGAAACTTTTCAAGCTCTGCAAAAGGGGACAAAGAATTTGCCTTGCAGTGTGGGGATATGATTGAGCAGCAGTGTCTTTGAGCAGTATATGTATAAAGCATGGAATTGCATTTCAGAATATTAGCCAGTACCAGCTTTGGTAACTTTAGCAGTTCTGGGGCTTACTTTCTGTGGATCACCTCCTGTACTTTTGTGTGTTGCCCTCTGCCCACCTTGATACATAAACTTGCAGAAATGGGCGACCCCTGAGAGCTGTCAATTTTCATGCTACAGAAAGCTGCTTGCCATCCTCTTGCTTTGTGACAAGAATTATCTGTCATTTTGCATTGTAAATTGCTGGCAAATGCTTTAGTCAATAGTGTTGCTTTAAATTGTGCCCCTCCCAACATGCTTGATGTTTGGCCTGATCTCCAGGCAAAAGGAGTGAGATGAATCAATACCAGTGAACTTTTTTTTTTAATGTTTTTAATTCCCTTTTAACCCAGTATACTAGGTCAATCAGGAGGNTGGCAACTTTTGACACTGTTACTTTAGACTGTGAAAAATGAGTGGCACTAAATAAAAACATTAATCTTATATGGATTTGCCACTTATAGACTAGTGCTTGCACATTGACTCTCATATTTAACTCATTAATTAGAATTGTTTTTTGTTAGGTCGCTTTGGTCATCTTGGCTTAGCCATCAACTTGATCACATATGATGATCGCTTCAACCTGAAAAGTATTGAGGAGCAGCTGGGAACAGAAATCAAACCTATCCCAAGCAACATTGACAAGAGCCTGTATGTGGCAGAATACCACAGCGAGCCTGTAGAAGATGAGAAAGCTTAACAAGCGTGTGTGTACCTGACAAAATAGCCAAGTAAGCATAATGAAAGGAAGGAGATTAAGGTCCTCTTCCCCCCAGGGGGAATGGTATGTCCTGCCATATACAATTAGCAATAAAAGATGAAATACTTCTTGACATAAATGGCAGTAAACAGGAAGTATCTCAGTTGAAGTGATCTTATTGGCGAATCCATAAATGCAGTTCTAAGAATGCTATCTTCCTAAGTAATATATGTGAACAGTACTTAAGACAGATTCAGACTTCTAAAATAATGGACGCAAAAAAGAATTAGTAATTTGAATATGAAAATATTTTTGCTCTTTAACACTCAGTCATCTGTTAGCATTCACTCTTAATTTCTAATGGGTACCTTAATAGGTTCAATTATCTGTGAAACCTTATTGCTAAAGGTTGTGAGGATGACTGCCTTACTTTAAATGGCCACTGGTCTCACGTGCATCCACCTTTTCATCTTTTGTTGACTGTAGTACTCTGGAAGAAATGCTTAAAACAAGGCTTAATTAACATAGGAAAAAAACAAAACCCTCCAAAACAGCCAATATTCCTGTAAGGAAAATCTGATTTCAGAGATGATAATTTTCAAATTAGCAATGAACATTTTACCCATTATTTTCAGAGTCTCCAAATAAACTCTTCACTTTAACCTTTTTATCCTAATTTACTTGTCAAACACAAAACTCTTGGACAAAAACTAGCTCATGTATGCTAGTACACTGACAGGCTGTTGAGTTCATATAGGATTTAAAAAAACTTTTTAAAATTGTCACAGATGACTACTGCCTGCTACTGGTACTTTTAGGATTTCTTTCTGTCTCTGGGATGTCTAGTGGAAATTCCTTAATCCTAAGCTGATTCTATAGTGTGTAAAGAGGCTCAGTAGAAGCTGTTATGAACAGCATTTGGGATGGAATTGTGAGCGCCTACTTCACATGTATTTCACGTGTGTGTCCTAGTTTATATTGCTTACCAGCGATGATTTTAGGTTTCTTTTTTCTGTAGGCTTTTACAAACTATGGAAGGCTCGTTTGGATCTGTGACACATCGATTTTGGGGGGAATGCTCTTCTCTTTGTGGGTTTTTCATCTTCTTTTATTTTGGAACTATGAAGACTTGAGAGCTCAGACATTTCTTCTTTTTTTTAACTGGTGAAGAAAAAAGCTGAAAAGGAATTTACCTTTTTTGTTCCACTTGTTTGCACTGTGTGCTGACTGAACATTAGTTGCACTAACTGCTGGTTTTTTAAAATTTTTCTGGGGAAGGGGGGACAAAGAAGGAAGAGAAAGAAGGGGAGAAACCCTAAAAAGAGAAGAACTTTGATGAACACAAGCTTGTCTACGATTTCAAAATTCTCCAACAGCTGACTCTTGAGTGCATTTCAACTTCTCCCTGGTTACTCATCCGTTTTTAAGCCTGAAGAGCTTATTACTTATTTGTGCGAAGTGCCTTATGCTATGAGACCATTCAGAATATCATCTTTTAGACACAGCCCAAGGAATCAACAATAGTATTTTTTTTTTCTTTTTTCTTTTCTTTAAAAAAATCTTTGTCTTTTCATTTTGGTTTCAAGTTGAAGTCTCTCTCTTCCCTTTCTACCCGATACTCAAGCCCAGGGCTGGAAGATGAAACGTATTAGTAATGTTAAACACCATTTTCTTTTTCTTTATGTGGAGGAGTTGATATGCAACTGCAGTTCATCCGCACTGTAAATACATGTATTTAACAAAAAAAAAAACAATCCCAAGTAAAAATTTCTTCTGGGCTGAGTAGATGCAACATCATCGCTCCCAAAGGAAAGAGCAGTCTATCATCGCAGGAGCCATATGACAAGCCTTTTGTGCTCTACAGCAGAACACTAAAGACTGGTTTACCTACGCCTCCATTAGCAGTTATGGCACTTGATGTGTAGACATGTCAGAGCCTTTGACCCTCTTTCCTCTGTGGCAGAGCGTGTCCCACAGAAAATTGGGTGTGTATACTTGTATAAACTTTGTAAATAGGTTTTTTTTCTGGGTTCATATATATATATATATATATATATACATATATATATATTTTTTTTTTGGATGAAGGTTGCTGGGATTAAGGGGATTAGAGTGATTATGGGAGCAGCTAAAGATGAGAGGGGCTCAGTTTTCCGCAACACTAAATCTAAAAAGTATTTTGGCTTCTTACTGTAGAGAGCAGACCTCTACAGGAATCCTACATTGGAAGAGACCCAGAAGTCTGGGGTTCACTGCTGCCACACTGTCTCATATAGAACCTCTGAAGTAGGCTTGACAGAGAGAGCAAGGAAGCTTCAGAAACCTATAATTCAAGATGTTATTTTTTTGAGACGTTCTCTCTGATACTGTTCCCCACCAGCCTTTTTTAAAAGTTTGAGAAACTTTTCAAGCTCTGCAAAAGGGGACAAAGAATTTGCCTTGCAGTGTGGGGATATGATTGAGCAGCAGTGTCTTTGAGCAGTATATGTATAAAGCATGGAATTGCATTTCAGAATATTAGCCAGTACCAGCTTTGGTAACTTTAGCAGTTCTGGGGCTTACTTTCTGTGGATCACCTCCTGTACTTTTGTGTGTTGCCCTCTGCCCACCTTGATACATAAACTTGCAGAAATGGGCGACCCCTGAGAGCTGTCAATTTTCATGCTACAGAAAGCTGCTTGCCATCCTCTTGCTTTGTGACAAGAATTATCTGTCATTTTGCATTGTAAATTGCTGGCAAATGCTTTAGTCAATAGTGTTGCTTTAAATTGTGCCCCTCCCAACATGCTTGATGTTTGGCCTGATCTCCAGGCAAAAGGAGTGAGATGAATCAATACCAGTGAACTTTTTTTTTTAATGTTTTTAATTCCCTTTTAACCCAGTATACTAGGTCAATCAGGAGGCATCTAGGATTTAAAAAAGAAAAAAAAAGAAAAAATTAAAAAAAAAAATTGGTTTCCATTTGTCATTGTCTTTTAAAACCCTAAAATATTCCAGGATGTGTCTTACATAAACTTTCATGCTTAACTCATCTGGATAAAGAAGTCAGTTATTCAAAGTTGCTTTTTTGACTCTGCCTAGTTCTAAGCAAAATTATTTGTAATTCCAAAATTCCTTGAGGATCAAAATCCTGCAGATGCCTCCTGATCAGACATAGCCCTAACTCTTAAAAATTGTAGCAAGAGCTGCACAGTACAAACCCAAAAAAGAATAACTCATTTATCTGGTATCCAAGCCACACTGTGTCTCCAGCCAATGTAGGTTACTAAATGCAAGGCCTAATTAAGAAAGTAACCTTTTCCCATGGAGGGTTGGGGGGAGGGAACTTAAAAGGCATCAACTTTTGACCAAAAAATCTTGCCCTTGTACTGATGCAGCTCTCTTTCCCCCCATCTCTGGCGAGATAAGAGGGATCATTCATTATAGAAGAAAAACAAGGAAAGTTCATAAACGATTCTGTGTCTCGCTAGAGAGAGTGGGTAACTAAACAGACAGCGCAGTCTCTCGCCATCCTCAGACTGCGCTCTGCCTGGTGCCACGTGCCTGTGGGTGCCTCTAAAAGCACAGACTTTAAATTGAAAGTTTTACTGAAGTACAGCCTCTGATGAGGAGTGGCACTTAAAACCATCTGGGACACCATTATTGGACACAGTCTTATATAGGCAGCTGTCCAGTTTTGGTGCTTGACTCTTGAATAGGAATTGCTAAATGGAAAGATGCTCTATGAACTAGGTCAAAGCCTAGTCTTTTTTTTTTTTCTTCAATTCCCCCTTAAAATAAGGAGCATTGTTATTATTATTTGTTTTTATTAGTATTGGGTGTTTAAGTAATAGTAATATTTTTCCAGTGGTTCATTTGGATAAAAACTACTCCCCTTATTTTTAATATTTAAATTACAATCAGCTCCTGGTTTAACCAGTGGTTATATAGTCGTGTAATGAGTTATGGACTGTTACACAGCTTGCTGTCTCTCTCTTCCTTATATTCCAATGGAGAAACCTTGCCTTTTCCCTTAGGAATGGAATGGAATAAATTTATTCTAAAATGATCTTCCATGGGAAGAAGTAAGGGGGAGAGAAACCTAAATATAATCTCTAAATTATTTTCAAGTTGGTCCCAGCATCATAATACAGGTTGGCCCCAAGGGGCAGGGGGAGGGGGGAGGCAACTGGTTATCAATATTAGTTTTCAGAATGAGATGGGAGCATCTTTCCTTTGCCTTGTGCTTTGTATTTGATACCATCATGCTTGGATTAGAACCAGACAACTCAGCACAAAGCCTTGAGTGTACGTTGTTGGAACCAAAACATCTCATTCTGATCACTTGGTTTAATTTTTTTCTTTTTTATTTTTTAATAGGGTGGGAGGGAGGTTATTTTGCCCCAAAAGGGAGGGTATCTGCACTAAGGATTTAGAAACACTTTGGAAGCTCATGACCTCATCAGAAACTGCCTTTAGTCACACTCCTGACCTTACTATAGATGAGTAACAAAAAGATGAAATAAATTCTTGGGAATTAAGCCATGTTGTTTTTATTTGCTACTTTTTTCAGCGTTCTGTGTGTCTTAAGCTGTTGTGGAATCATTTTTCTGCCAAAATACCTTTGTCAAGCCAAAAGTTTTTGGCCTCATGGGAGCTGATGTAGTAAACTTCTTGGTGAACTTTAATGGACCTTTTGAGTCTGTAGTTGTATTTCATACCTTTAGTTTTTGGGGTTTTGTTTTTGTTTTTTAACTTCCAAAGAAAACCCACTTCTTTCTGATCTAAAAACTCATCTTTGGGGTAAAGAGTTAAGTGTCCAAAGGTTCATGAGGTCAGAGGGAGCTAGCCTGGCACCTGGACTGTGCCCCTCCATAGCTGACAGATTCGAACAGAAGTGTATTTAAATTCTCCAGTAGACAGTACTGGGCAGGGCAAGGGAGGGGGTAGGGTTGGGCTATTAAGATACAGGCTACTGTATTTTAACCAGTGGTTGTGGGGGAGGGGTGCTTGGAGAAAACAAAGTCACTATTCCCTTTTTTGAAACAAAATTAAAAGGAAGAAAATTTATTTTTTGTTTAGTAAAAACAGGATAGAATTCCAGTGTCCCTAGCCACAAGGGACCAGTTCCACTGAGAAGTGAACAGTGGGGACTCAATTTTGAAAACATCTGGGGAATGGGAAAATTGGCTTTCTGTTAATTGGCAAATGTTCCAGTGGGCCTGTGTTTTTGTTGGAATGTCTTATGTTGTATGTACACATATATTGACCAGAGTCTCTGCTGAATTTAAAAGATGGTGGATAAAATCTTGATTTGTTAATTTATCTCAATAAAAGCCCACTGGAACTCCAAATATGTGTGTGGTGTGTCTTTAGCAGCAGCTGTTGAGTCTTGAAGTCACTTTTAGTTGAATGACTCACATTCTGAAAAGCAAGAGGACTCAGCACTACTCTGAGCCCAGTTCAGTAAAATCTGAGAGTACCTTTGTCCAGCCCTAAGGCTGTCTCACCATTTGCATTTAACTTTTCATGCCTAAGCAGAACAGGAAAGGAGAGAGATGTTGGTCCATGGTATGTTGGAGGACTGCCAGTAATTACCCCCTAAAATTGTTCAGAACCTTCCCCCCAAAATTCGTGAATGGAATTTGTATTCTGAGAACTAGAAATTCTGATGAAAGATACCAAAAGACTTAATTGGAGAAAAGCAGACAAAGCTGGACCCAACATCCTCACACGTACACCCAAAAGACTGGTGTAACAAGGTATGTGCAAGACCTCTATGCTGAAAACTGCAAGATACACTGATGAGAGAAATCAGGCCTGAAGATACAGTCTTCCAGTCCACGTACTACAGCTCTCTTGTCCATTCCCCAGTTTCATCTATAGGTTCTCTGTATTTT
The DNA here is from genome assembly GCA_006410615.1 of Neotragus moschatus. Taxonomy (NCBI): domain Eukaryota; kingdom Metazoa; phylum Chordata; class Mammalia; order Artiodactyla; family Bovidae; genus Neotragus; species Neotragus moschatus. Next base: position 465,161 of record SJYA01002084.1, read on the forward strand.
CTTCCAGTCAACCCCAGCAAACTTTATGACAAAAGCTGATTGTAAAATATATGTGGAAAGGCAAACTGCCATAACAGCTTTAGAAAAGAACTTCAGTGGCTCAGTCGTGTCCGACTCTGTGAGACCCCATGAGTCGCAGCACGCCAGGCCTCCCTGCCCATCACCAGCTCCCAGAGTTAACTCAGACTCACATCCTTTGAGTTGGTGATGCCATCCAGCCATCTTATCCTCTGGTCCCCTTCTAACTCCTACCCCTAAATCCCTCCCAGCATCAGAGTCTTATCCAATGAGTCAACTCTTCGCATGAGGTGGTCAGAGTACTGGAGTTTCAGCTTTAGCATCATTCCTTCCAAAGAACACCCTGGACTGCTCTTTAGAATGGACTGGTTGGATCTCCTTGCAGTCCAAGGGACTCTAAAAGAGTATTCTCCAACACCACAGTTCAAAAGCATCAATTCTTCAGCGCTCAGCTTTCTTCACAGTCCAACTCTCACATCCGTACATGACCACTGGAAAAACCATAGCCTTGACTAGACGGACCTTTGTTGGCAAAGTAATGTCTCTGCTTTTGAATATGCTGTCTAGGTTGGTCATAAGTTTCCTTCCAAGGAGTAAGGGCCTTTTCATTTCATGGCTGCAATCACCATCTGCAGTGATTTTTGGAGCCCCTAAAAATCAGCCACTGTTTCTCCATCTAGTTCCCATGAAGTGATGGGACCAGATGCCATGATCTTAGTTTTCTGAATGTTGAGCTTTAAGCCAACTTTCCTCTTTCATCAAGAGGCTTTTTAGTTCCTTTTCACTTTCTGCCATAAGGGTGGTATCATCTGCATATCTGAGGTTATTGATATTTCTCCCGGCAGCCTTGATTCCAGCTTGTGCTTCTTCCAGCCCAGTGTTTCTCATTATGTACTCTGCATATAAGTTAAATAAGCAAGAGGACTCTAATTTCAGTTCAGTCGCTCAGTCATGTCCAACTCTGCGACCCCATGAACTGCAGCATACCAGGCTTCCCTTGTCCATCACCAACTCCCAGAGCTTACTCAAACTCATGTCCATCAAGTTGGTGATGCCATCCAACCATCTCATCTGTTGTCCCCTTCTCCTCCTACCCTCAATCTTTCCCAGCATCTTTTCAAATGAGTCAGTTCTTCGCACCAGGTGGCCAAAGTATTGAGTTTCAGCTTCCGCATCAGTCCTTTCAATGAATATTGAGGACTGATTTCCTTTATGATTGACTAGTTGGATCCCCTTGCAGGCCAGACCTAATTTCAAGGAAGTTGTAAATTCAGTTTTCACTACAATACACTGTGAAAAAATGACAGACAAGCCACCAGCCTTTTCATAGAATGGGTATGTACAGTCTAGCCTAAGATGAGCCACATAAATATTTCCCCTGATTGCTGGCTTGCAGTTGGATTTACTCACCAGAGACTCCCATAGGAAATTAGATGAAAGAGGGAGTTTGTGCTTANAAATGACAGACAAGCCACCAGCCTTTTCATAGAATGGGTATGTACAGTCTAGCCTAAGATGAGCCACATAAATATTTCCCCTGATTGCTGGCTTGCAGTTGGATTTACTCACCAGAGACTCCCATAGGAAATTAGATGAAAGAGGGAGTTTGTGCTTAGTTGCTCAGTCGTGTCTGACTCTGTGACCCCATGGACTTATAGCCTGCTAGGCTCCTCTGTCCATAGGGATTCCAGGCCAGAATACTGGAGTGGGTTGCCATTCTCTCCTCCAGGGGATCTTCCCAACGCAGGGACTGAACCCAGGTCTCACATTGCAGGTGGATTCTTCCCATCTTAACCACCAGGGAAGCCCAAAGAGGGAGTTTGTATTCCTTTAATTCCCACCTGTAAGATGCCTCAGGGCTTCCCTGGTGGTAAGGATCCTGCTTGCCAATGTAAGGACAGAAAAGAGTAATTCAATCCCTGGGTCTGGAAGGTCCCCTGGAGAAGGACATGGCAACCCACTTCATGGACAGAGGAGCCTGGTGGGCTACAGTCCATAGGATCACCAAGAATTCACACAACTGAAGTGACTTAGCACGCACGCTTGCAAACGATGCCTCTAGCCACTTTGTTCCTCACCTGGAGATCTCTGCAGCTAAGTGTCACTCTGCCTCCATTTTCTGGTCCCCTCCCCTTGGTAGATTTTCCCTACACCCACGGCTTTGTAAATAGGCATGACAAAAATAAATTCTCAAATTTTCCTACTACAAGTGTGCCATCTGTTTCTTGTTGGGGACCCAGACATAATAATTGGTACCAGAAGTGGTCCCAGAAAACAGATTCTTAAAATGAGATTCTGGCATTAGGTTATTTCTATTTGATGAGCTCAATGATAACCTCCTTAGCAGGGTTGGTGAATGGGCTGTTCATGGACGTGGTGGCATCACAGTTCGGATTTTTGTTGGTAGTACCATGGGATTAAGTGCAAGTAAAGGATGAGACAGGAAAATCAAGGGTCTGTGGCAATCAGTAATAATACAACCTGCAGACTGGGAGAAAATACTTGCAAATGATGTGACAAGGGATTAATTTCTACAATATACAAAAAGCTCATATGACTCGACAACAGAAAAACAAACCCAATTGAAAAATGGGCAGATGATCTAAGACATTTCTCCAAAGAAAACATACTGATGGCCAAAAAGCATATGAAAAAAATGCTCAATATTGCTAATTAGAGAAATGCAAATCAAAACTACAGTGAGGGTCACCTCTCTCCAGTCAGAATGGCCATCATCGAAAAGTTTACCAACACTAAATGCAGAAGAAGGTATGGAGAAAAAGGAACCTTCCCAACACTGTTGATGGGAATCTAAATTGGTGCAGCCACTATGGAAAACAGTATGGAGGTTCCTTTAACAACTAAAAATAGAGTTACCATAGGATCCTGCAATGCTGATCCAGGGCACATAACCAGAGAAAACTGTAATTAGAAAAGATATATGCCCCCCAATGTTCATAGAAACACTATTTACAATAGCCAAGACATGGAAGCAACATAAATATCCATAAACAGAAGAATGGATAAAGAATATATGGTATGAATGTGTATATGTGTGTGTGTGTATGTGTGTGTATAAAATGGAATATTAGCCATAAAAAATGAAATAATGCCATTGGCAGCAACATGGATGGACCTGCCCATTACCATACTAAGTGAAGTGAGCCAGAGACATATCACATGATATCACTTACATGTGGAATCTGAAAAAAAGAGAGACAGATGAACTTATTTATAAAACAGAAATAGATTCACAAATATAAAAAATTTATGGTTACCAAAGGGGTAAGAGTGGGGAGGGATAAATTAGAAGGATGGGATTAACATATACATACTACTATATATAAAATAGATTACCAACCAGAGGTCTTAATTCCCAAGAGAGAAACGCTTCCTCCAGAGAACTCATCAGAAGTTCCATTAAACTGGAACTTGAGCCTGCCACACTGGACTTCTGCCTACTTTGGGCTTCTCCTGCTACCCAACCAACGGGCTGGTTTGTGACCCTAATTTGAAAGGGAGAAATTGGGTTGTGATTACACAGAGACAGCAAGGAAGACTTTGTCTGGAATGCAGATCTCCTGGGGCTACTTTTAATATACCGTATGATGTGATAAAAGTTAATGGAAAACTGCAACAATCTAGTACAGACTGGATTAGTAATAGTCCAGACTCTTCAGAAGGCTTGGGTCATTCCACCAGGCAGAGAATCAAGATTATCCAAGATACTTGCCAAGACAAAGGACATATGGAATGGGCAGTGGAAGAAGGGAGTTACTGATACCATATGACCACATGACTAGTTGTAGAAATGAAGATTATAATACTTATGAGTATTTCTTCCTTATTTTATTATAAATCTATTAGGTATATATCAACTAGTCATTTTTTTCTCCTCTCATTCTCCTACCATCAAAGATAAGATTTATTAATAGGTGTCAAAAAAGGTTTTGACCCACTAGAAAAGGCTTGAACTTGCCTGAAAATATAAAGTGACATATAGGAATTTGTATCCTCTTTGGGGAGAGGGTTAGAATGCTTTTGATTTTCTGCTGGACAGTGGAGTATTTAATCAGATGCATAATTTTGCTAATTTTTTAATTTGGAAGCTAAATATGGTTAATAGAAGTGACGGAATGTCATATTAACATGAGATGGAATGTTGTGTTTTTGTTTTTTTTTTAATTTGTCCATTTAGCTAATCTGCAACTACCGTTCCTAGAATCTCCTGTCTTGTTAAGTTCTACTTTGGTAGATTTGTAATATACTAACTTGGTTAAGCTCAAATTAAATTTCCCACAATTCCCTTCCCTATTTGGCTCAGAATCAGAGCTGGCCAAAAGAAAATTTGCACAATGTTTGAAAGGTGAAACTGAAGCAGCAGGAATCACAATCTGAAGGTTATCATGGTCAGAGGTGATGAGAGAGGTGCCAGAAAGTTCCAATTTCCCCTTGCTTTTTATTTTTGCTGCACATTCTTGTTCTTGCTTCATGTCCAGCTCTTTTTCCTTATTGGTAGCTCTGCTGACCAATAGCAACACAGATCTATTACCAGACCACTTGGCTGTGAATGCACTAATTTGTTCACCCAAACTAGTGATTAAGAGAGTCAATTAGTGATTTTCCCCTAGTTTTTTTTTTTTTTTTTTTTTTAACATCCTCATTTGGACCATTACTTCCCCAGTCTCTCCTCCAATTATGTAAAACAGTGGCTCTCAAACTTCAGACATCTGAATTACCTGGAGGGCTTATTAAAACCAACTTTCTGAGTCCACCCCCAGAGCTTCTGATTTTATAGGTCTGTGATGGGGCCTATACATTTGCATTTCTAACAAGCCTCCAAGTAATGCTGAGGCTTGATACTGTTGGTCCAGGGAACATATGCTGGAAAACCACTGGAGTAAAGCCTAATTCCTCTAATAAATTCCTCATTCTATAATATCCTTTGTAGTTCGGCTTCCTCGATTTAACCCTGGCTAATATAGGGCTCTAGACAATTGAGAGTCCCTTGGACTGTGAGGAGATCCAACCAGTCCATTCTAAAGGAGATAAGTCCTGGGTATTCTTTGGAAGGAATGATGCTAAAGCTGAAACTCCAGTACTTTGGCCACCTCATGCAAAGAGTTGACTCATTGGAAAAGACTGATGCTGAGAGGAATTGGGGGCAGGAGGAAAAGGGGAAGACAGAGGATGAGATGGCTGGATGGCATCACCGACTCGATGGATGTGAGTTTGAGTGAACTCTGGGAGTTGGTGATGGATAGGGAGGCCTGGCGTGCTGTGGTTCTTGGGGTCGCAAAGAGTCGGACACAACTGAGTGACTGAACTGAATTGAACTGAGACCATATAACCTTCCTTTGTAGTACCTCAGTCAGTAAAGAAACTGCTTGCAATGCAGGAGACCCAGATTCGATTCCTGCATTGGGAGGATTCCCTGGAAAAGGAAATGGCAACCCACTCCAGTATCCTTGCCTGGAAAATCCCATGGACAGAGGAGGCCATGGGGTCACAAGAGTTGGATACCAGTTAGCAACTAAACCACCAGACCATGTAGGGGAAGAAAAGAAATTAAAGGCTATAAAAATGCAACTGGGGCTTCCCAGGTGGTGCTAGTGGTAAAGAACCCAGTTGCCAATGCAGGAGATGGAAAAGATAGGGTTTGATCCCTGTGTCAGAAAGATCCTCTGGAGGAGGGCATGGCCACCCACTCTCGGGAAATCCTATGGACAGAGGAGCCTGGTGGGTGACAGGCCATAACGTCTCACAGAGTTGGACACAACTGAGCGAATTAGCACGCATGCATGCAAACGCACAATTAGGAACTTGCCAGTGAGGGCAGTAGAAGAGGACTGCCTTCCAAGACTTCCTGTCAAGACAGAGTAATGGTGATCAAATCTACTCCCTTTCCTAAAGCAGCCAACAATGGACAGTATATGAGGCAATAGTTTAAGACACCAGGCAATGAAAGACAGTGAAACCCAAAGATGGAGGCTCCATAACTGTTGAATGAACAAACAGGATTTGCAGATAGATGCTACTTCTGCCCATGGCTGCAAAACCTAGATTTTTCAAATGTCTCCTTTGCATTATTAAGCATTTGACCATATGGAGAAAGACAAGATGAGCCCTGTGATTATGGACACCCAACTTACTGCCTTGAGAGTGCTTTCCAGCTGTGATGCAGGGAAGGGAACCCAAGTGGAACCCAGAAAGTTATGTGGGTTAAGAAAACAGAGCTGAGATTCTGAGACGAGCAAGCAGATGGAGACTACAGGACAAAGTGCCAGAGAGGAGAAGGCTGCAGAGAAAAAAAACTCCAGAGATATGCAGAGGATCCCCCTTGAGTCTTTGGCTGAGCATTGATTTGCCCAAGCATGCCTGGAAACTACTTGAGACCAGAGAAAGAACCACCCAAAAGGATTAGGAGGGTACAGTGCCCAGAGCTCACACAGGGTTGGGAATAACCCTAACCTGATTCATGAGGCGTTGGGTAGAGTACTGAGAAATGTCTTGCCATAGTAATGGGGAATCATTAGAGTGCTGATAAGTCCCCACCAAATACATCTTAAGGGCTGCGTGACCCTGTCATGGGTAGGATTCCCACGCTGGCCCCCGGCAGGCTCCCCTGGTGGCTCAGTGGTAAAGAACCTGCCTAATATGTAGGGGACCGGGTTCCATCCCTGGTTCAGGAATACTGCCTGGAGGAGGACCTGGCAACCCACTCTAGTACTCTTGCCTAGAGAATCCCATGGACAGAGGAACCTGGCAATAGGGTGACTCAGAGTCAGACATGACTGAAGCAACTAAGCAGCAGCAGTAGCAATGCATATTAAAAAGCAAGAACTGAGACTTCCCTGGTGGTCCATGGCTAAGACTTTGCACTTCCAGTGCAGGGGACCCAGGTTTGATCCTTGGTCAGGGAACTAGATGCCACATGCCACAGCTAAAGTTTCTGCATGCAGCAATGAAGCTCAAAGATCACACATGCTGCAACCAAAACCCCGCATAGTCAAATAAGTAAATATTAAAATTTTTTAATTAAAAAATAAGACCCCAAAGGATTTAACTTTTTCCAAAATAACTGCTTCCCAGGAAAAAAATTCAAGAATATTTATAAGAATATAAAAAATCTAGCACCCAAACTAAAATTAATAATGCCTGACAACTAATTAATACCAAGCAAGCATGCAAATCAAAACCACAATAAGATTATCACCTCAAACCTGCCAGAATGGCTATCATCAAAAAGAGAACGAATAGCAGGAGTTGGCGAGGCTGTGGAGAAAAGGGAACTTTTGTGCACCGTTGGTGGGATTTTAAATTGATGCAACCACTGTGGAAACAGTACGGCAATTTCCCCCAAAATTAAAATCAGCACTACAATATGATCTAGCAAATTCACTTCTAGGTATTTATTTACCCAAAGAAAACAAAAACACTAATTCAAGATGATATATACACACCAATGTTCATTGCAACATTATTTATAATAACTAAGATAAGGAAGCAATCTGAGTGTCCATCGATAGGTGAATGGATAAACATTTGAAATACACATACACACACAATGGATTATTACTCAATCAGAAAAAAGGACATTTACCATTTGCAACAACATGGATGGATCTAGAGGGTATTAGAGGCTTCCCTGGTGGCTCAGACAGTAAAGAATCTGCCTGCAATACAGGATACCTGGGTTGAATCCCCAGGTTGGAAAGGTCCCCTGGAAAAGGGAATGGCTCCAGTATTCTTGCCTGGAGAATTCCATGGATAGAGATATAGTCCAGGGGTCACAAAGAGTCAGACAGGACTGAGTGACTAACACTTTCAGAGGGTATTATGCGAAATGAAATAAGCCAGACAGAGAAAGACAAAAATACTGTTTGTCTCATTTACATGTGGAATCTAAAAAATAAAACGGAAACAGACTAAGATACAGAGAACAAACGGGCGGGTGCCAGAGGGAAAGGCAATGGGGGTAGAGGTAAAGTGAATTAAGTGATACAAATCTTTACTTGCAAAATAAATAAACCATGGGGTGGAATACACAGCATAAGGAGTATGGTCAGTAATATTGTAATAACATTTTCTGGAGACAGATGGCTACTAGCCTCACTGTGGTGATCATTTCCTACTGTAAGCGAATGTCAGAATCATGTAGTATACCTAAAGACTAACAATACTGTACATCAACTATATTTTAATTAAAAAAATTAAAAAACACAAAATAAATTCTAGAAAGTGCAAGCTCTTAGGGAAAAGAAGCAGATTAGTTGTTGCCTGTCAGGGAAGAGGTAGGAAGGAGGGGAGGATTATAAAGATATACAAGGCAACATTGAGAGTGATAGATGTGTTCAGTATTTTGATTGTGATGATGGCTTCACAGGTATATACTTGTTAAAATATTAAATTACAGACTCTAAATATGTGCAGTTTATTGTAGGTCAATTGTGCCTCAGTAAAGCTCTTAAAAACAAAACAAAACAAAAAAAATAGAGCATGCAGAAAGAAGCAGAAGGCCTTAAAGGAAGAATTGAAGGAATCATATGTGGTCCTAGGGCACAGAAAACTGAAGACCAAGACCTGGGTTTGACTGCAAGAATTCTAGAACCACGGGATCCACTGGAATGCACAGCCTTCCAGGTTTCTCGTGTTACACAGCACTGATGAGGAAGGAGAAGCCCTCTGAGATGTGGGATGGGGCATTTGGACATACTTAAACCAGGCTCCAAAATCACTGCAGATGGTGATTGCAGCCATGAAATTAAAAGACGCTTACTCCTTGAAAGTTATGACCAACCTACATAGCATATTCAAAAGCAGAGACATTACTTTGCCAACAAAGGTCCATCTAGTCAAGGCTATGGTTTTTCCAGTGGTCATGTATGGATGTGAGAGTTAGACTATAAAGAAAGCTGAGTGCCGAAGAATTGATGCTTTTGAACTGTGGTGTTGGAGAAGACTCTTGAGAGTCCCTTGGACTGTGAGAAGATCCAACCAGTCCATCCTAAAGGAGATCAGTCCTGGGTGTTCATTGGTGGGACTTATGTTGAAGCTGAAACTCCAATACTTTGGCCACCTGATGTGGAGAGCTGACTGATTTGAGAAGACCCTGATGCTGGGAAAGATTGAGGGCAGGAGGAGAAGGGGACGACAGAGGATGAGATGGCTGGATGGCATCACCAACTCGATGGGCATGGGTTTGGGTGAACTCCGGGAGTTGGTGATGGACAGGGAGGCTTGGTGTGCTGCGGTTCATGGGGTCACAAAGCACTGGACACAACTGAGTGACTGAACTGAACTGAAACCAGGCTAAAAATTTTGAACCTTCTCCATTCTTTAAGAATGAAAGGAGAGAAGAAAAGAATCAATTGATGGCAGAGAAATTGGACAAACATAACTCAGCCAGGTGATTCAGGTCAAGATCAACAGTAAAGAGCCATGCTGACCGTATGTACCCGTGAAATGATGCAATGTGAACAGCACTTTTCCTCTTCCTCCCCCAAACCCACAATTCCAGCATAACTATGAGAAAAACACCAGACGTTCCAACTTGAGGGACATTCTAAAAATGCTCCTGGCCAGTACTGACCAGTACTCCTTGAAGCTTTCAAAGGCATCAGAAACAAGAAAAGTCTGAGAAACTGTCATGGCCAAGAGGAGCCTAAGGAGGTGTGACAACTAAATGAAAGGTAGGATTCTGGAATAAAGAAGTAAGTGAAATAAAGCGCCTAAGTGAAAGACTGAGGAAATCTGAATAAAGCATGGACTTTAGGTGCTAATAATATATCAATGTTGGTTCATCACTTGTGACCAATGTACCAGCAAATGTACGTTATTAGTTACATGAGAGGAAGCAGGGGAGTATGCCTGTGTTTTTTAGAGAATACAGGTCCTTGCCTTTTGTCTGTACTCACCAGCCACCCCTGTGCACTCAGATGAACCACCAGCACAAGGCTGCTGCCTTTAAACTAGAGAGAGACTCTGAGGTTAAGAGGATATCGTGACTATAATGGAAGAGAAATACATCTCTCATGGCAGTCAGCTGCCACGGAGCCCCACGTGCTAGTGGAGAGCCATCTTGGGATTGTTCCCACAACTTTCTGCTCTCCATCCTTATTTCTAGACATGTCAGGGCTCAAGGGAGTTTTCTTGGCCTCCTGGTTGACCTGTCTCTTGGGCTCCACATAGCAGGCTTGGAAACCTTGTATAATAACTACCCAGCCTGGAGACCAAAGAACCCAGAAACAGTGACAGAGACATCAGTGGGTTATTAGATAGGGGATCTTACACTTTTGAAGCAAAAGGTCCTGGATTGACACCCACTTTGTGTACAGCAGGTGGGAGCTGCTGCTGCTGCTGCTGCTGCTGCTGCTGCTAAGTCGCTTCAGTCATGTCTGACTCTGTGCGACCCCATAGATGGCAGACCACCAGGCTCCTCCGTCCATGAGATTCTCCAGGCAAGAACACGAGTGGGCTGCCATTTCCTTCTCCAATGCATGAAAGTGAAAGTGAAGTCGCTCAGTCATGTCTGACTCTTTGCGACCCCATGGACTGCAGCCCACCAGGCTCCTCCGTCCATGGGATTTTCCAGGCAAGAGTACTGGAGTGGGGTGCCATCGCCTTCTCCAGGGGAGCTAGCTAGACCTTCACAACTCAGGGGAGACAGAAGCTACCGTTTATAGGGGAAATCGCCGTAAGGCTGGCTCATCGTTTACCAGGGAAACCAGCGGCTGGGGCAGGGGGCCAGCATGTTGATAGTTACTCATTAAGCCCTGTAATTAAGGGGACTGGATAGTCATGTGAGTGAAGCAGGGTCTGGTCGAGCAGGAGATGTACAGACAGCAGGAAAACAGCCATCTGGAGTGGCCTGACCATACATTGCCCTAGATAGTTAAGATGCATGAAGAATAATTTCCATGAACCCAGACTCTTGCGTCTTTCCATACAGAGAAAAGCACTATGATCAATTGTTATCTTTAAATATTTGACTGCACATTTGTTTGTTTGTTTCAGGAAAATCTCCTATATATCCTGCTTCCTCTCTTACCTCTTTGGAGCAGTTCCTCCAAACTATCTGAGAGGCTATGGTCCTCAGCAAGGTCCCCTAGCAAAACACAATTTACAACTTTTAGATTGTACATTTTTCTTCATTTGATGTGATTGTGTTACTTTATAACTATGGTTCTGATAACATACAGGAGGTTTACACCAACTGCCGCTTTGTTTATTGATTGCAGTGAGACTCAGGATTCACGCCTGGTCTCACTCAGCACCCTGGAAGACTCTGCCTTGATAGGATGATGGAATCACCTGCTGAGAGACAACATCCTGCAGGACTGGGGCGCCGTCCTACGAGATATGCCTAAACCGCTGCCAATATATGGGGCCATTTCCCCATAGGCAAGATGTGTGGATCCAAGAACCAAGAACTGGAGATGAGAATGGCCCCTTTCGGGACTTCCCTGGTGGTCCAGTGGGGTTAAGACTCCACGCTTCTAATGCAGGGGGTTCCAGTTCAACCCCTGGTTGAAGAACTAAGATCTCACATTCCACGAGGCCAAAAAAAGAGAAAAGAACCTTGTCCAGAAACATCCTGTCAGAGGTTAAGGAGAGGAGATAATGGAAGGTGTAAGAAGGCAGCTAAGATTACCTTGATCTTGGGGTCAGTTACAGAGACAGGAATGTAGCAGCCACATTTGATGAACTATAACTGTTTCTTTTTCTTACCTTATCTGAAGACCACCAGTGCTTTCAGCTGGAAGCATAACTAACTGGCATCACCCCAAGATGATACAGTAGCTGATGGGACTTTATGAGTCCTTTGTGTTGAGGAAACAAAATTTTCCTGTGGACAAAGGTCTAGAGTGGATGCTGAGGGCCAAAGGGGTGGACTGTGCCGTTTGTCTTTTGTTTGCCCCTCCAGACCCCCCCGTCACCCCACCCTATCCCCTTCGCCCTGCCCTCTGACCCAGGAGGCTGATCTGTATGGTCCACATCCTGTGTCTTCAGCATCCTGGCAGAGCCCAGCAGGAGATCAGAGAGAGAGAGAGAGAGAAAATAGAGTATGGTCAGGTTACTTATTCCCTCTCCTTGAGCCGGCCGTGTCCCTCAACCAATGACCACGACTTCTCTCACCACAGCCTTGAAGCACAGCTCTCCTCCACCCACTCCCAGCCTCATGATGGCCATGCCTGGCTGCTCCTAAACTTGGGTTACTGCCCTATCCTTGTGGTTCCCCAATACCCACATCTTTTTTTGTAAATAAACCCTCCTCAAATTATCCTATTTTGAATGCCATTTGTTTCCTGTTGGGAGACAGACTGATGCAGTGGGATTTATGTCACGATTACTCTGCTAACAATTTTGTGTTTGAACGTCAGCTTGTGGTGTCCCAGCATTTTCTGCCCTTAAGTGGGAGCTGCTTTGCGCTCCTACAACTGTCTGAGCCATGGCAGGCAAAAGGGTGAAATAAGACAACGAAATCACCTACCATAGTTGCCTGGTGCAAACTCAATAAATGCTAGAAGAATCACCCTCCCCATTGCACCAGACTCTGCACTGCAAGCAAAAATAGTGGGGTTTGACATCTTGTGTGTGCCTGACACGCATGTCAGTGATTTCAGTAGAGAGGGTTAAACCAGAGAGACTTTGCTCCAAATGACTATTTTATTAAAGTCCTGCTTAATTCTTAAATGTTGATACACCACAAAAGGCAAGGAGGAAACATATCTAATTTAAGATGTTTGGAAATAAACAGAATCAAACTCTAGGCAGGGCTCACCTAGTTGGGGCCAGTAGGGGTGGGTTTCCTGCCGAGTCATTGACACATAAACCCAGGGCCACTCTACAGCTCTACGCCTAGTTTTGTATCCATAATTTGATTCCTTTTCTTAAAGGAGGAGTTCAGATTGTTTAAGCTTACGGAGTCCAAGTTGTTTAAGGTGCTGTGATACCTGGGGACCCATGCTACTGGGAAGTTATTACATTTGGGCTCCTCTCTGGGACAGGTGGAATGCGGGAGACTGAGAGGCCAGCTCACGCCCACTGGAAGTCACTCATTCTGGATGAACACAAACAAACCAAGGGCCGCGGGCAGATGTGAGCTGTGCCCAGGGACAGCGGTTCAGCTGCAGCTGTGACAGAAGAGCTCTTGGTCTCAGCTTCACCTACAGTCAAGACACCTGAATGTGTGAGGCTCTAGACACAAACTCTTCCCTACCTTCTCGGGGCAGGCTGTGCAACCACAAGCAGACACTTTCCAGAGCATGGGCATTATTCGACTTCCGAGTGAGAACGAGTTCTTCACCACGGGCATCACCACCTCTAACCACGCCACTTCACTTTACCGCAGGAGAACTGTCCTCTACTACAAGCCGGCTCATTGCCTCTAAGCCTAACCTTCTGTGAATCGTTTGACCCTGCAATTCCATGTGGAGGAATCTATTCTGAGGAAATACTACTACTGTTTATAGTGAAACCAGTGTAAAGGCATTCTCTCTAGCATTGTTTGTAATAGGAAAAATGAATAAACTTCGATGTTTATGTTTATTCAGTGTCTGATGATAAAGCATTGATAAACTCATGGTCCATCTATATAATAGAAAGTGGTGAGGCTATCAACATTACATGGAAGTGTTAATAGAACACATTATAATATGAAATGATAAATACATGGCGGTGGACAGACCCTAGGGGGGACCTCATGAATCCTACCCTGTGACTTCCTGTAGCCAATAGAATGTGACAAAGATGAAGGGGGGTTGCATTTGTAATTAATGTCCTAAATGAGCTGCTTTTGAGGCATAGCGTGTGTGTGCATGCTCAGTTGTGTCTGATTCTGCGACCCCATGGACTCTAACCCGCCAGACTCCTCTGTCCATGGAGTTTTCTAGGCAAGAATACTGGAGTATGTTGCCATTTCCTACTCCAGGAGATCTTCCCAACCCTGGGATTGAGCTCGCAACTCCTGTGTCTCCTGCATTCACAGGTGGATTCTTTACCGCTGAGCCACCTGGAGTACAGCAAGTCCCCTATACACAAATGAGTTCCTTCCTGAAAGGACGTTCAAAAGTCTAATTTGCTCATAAGGCCAATAAAGTTAGCCTAACACAATTGGCTATATTGTATTGTACTGTAATAGGTTTATAATACTTTTCACACCAATAATACATTAAAAACAAACACAAAAAAATGAAGAAAACATTTTTAATCTTGCAGTCCAGTGCCTCGAAAATTTCAGCAGTACCAGCTACATCACTGCTGATGCTGTGCTTGCTTCCAGACATCCTGGGCTTGAAATAAAGATACTGCATTGCTGTACTCTCGGCACTACTGCACAGTAAAGCATGCAAACGCACAGCCACTTGCAGATGTTGCACGCACATGACATGTTACACCAGACGTGTGAACTAACGTGCTTGGACATATGAATGCATGCTCGCATGTTTGAAATTCATAACCTGAAGATTCATGGGTAGGAGACTTACTATAGTCAAAGGGAAGTTACTGTGGCTGGGTGAGCCTGACTTAATCAGTTGAAAGGCTTTACACTGAAAGGCTCTGAAAGAGGATCTAGGCTGTCTCAAGGTCAGAGACTGTCTCTAGTGCTGGTTCTGAAGCTTCCGTATTGTGGCAAGCTGAGTGTCACCCAAACTGATGACCAGCAAAAGAAAGACTCTACGAGCATAAAGAGATGAATTCAGCCAACAATCTGAATAAACTGAGAAAGGACTGTTTCTCCACTTGAGCCTCTGTTTAGATCATAGCCCCTGCTGACACCTGAGCTCGTGACAGATAACGAGGGTAAGCTGTGCCCAAACTTATGACTTACAGAAACTATGAGATAATGTGTATTGTTTTAAGCCACTAACTTTGTGGTGGTTTATTACACAGCAGTAGAGAACTAACACACATGATGTGTTGTTACATGAAAAATAAAAGCATGTTATAATATGTATAGCATGATCCCATTTTGATTTAGAAAATGAGATGTTGACATCTGCTTAGGAAAAACCCTGAAAGAACAAATGCCAAAATATTGGCCCAAGATGGTCGTCTTAGAGCATATTTTCATTTTGTTTATTTAAATGCTTCTAAATTTCCCACAATGAACATATAAGAAGTTATTTTTAAAGAGAAGAATATCAATAGATGAGATTAATATTTTTCATTACTTTTTAAAAATGGAGTGGCTTCCTTGGTGGCTAAGACTCTGTGCTCCTGACACAAAAGGCCCTGATTCAATCCCTGGTCAGGGAACTAGATCCCACATGCTGCGACAAAATGTTCACATACTGCAACTAAAACAATCCTGCATGCTGCAACCAAACCCAGGGCAGCCAAATTTAAAAAAATTAATAAATAAAATGGAATCCTAGACAATGGAGTTAAAAAGAAAAACCTAGACTTCTCTTTTTGAAAGTATAAAAAACCCTCCCAAAACGATTGCTTAAAATGTTGAATCAGTTCAGTTCAGTTCAGTTGCTCAGTCATGTCTGACTCTTTGTGACCCCATGAATCGCAGCACGCCAGGCCTCCCTGTCCGTCACCAACTCCCGGAGTTCATTCAGACTCACATCCATCGAGTCAGTGATGCCATCCAGCCATCTCATCCTCGGTCATCCCCTTCTCCTCCTGCTCCCAATCCCTCCCAGCATCAGAGTCTTTTCCAATGAGTCAACTCTTTGCATGAAGTGGCCAAAGTACTGGAGCTTCAGCTTCAGCATCATTCCTTCCAAAGAAATCCCAGGGCCAATCTCCTTCAGAATGGACTGGTTGGATCTCCTTACAGTCCAAGGGACTCTCAAGAGTCTTCTCCAACACCACACTTCAAAAGCATCAATTCTTTGGTGCTCAGCCTTCTTCACAGTCCAACTCTCACATCCATACATGACCACTGGGAAAACCGTAGCCTTGACTAAATGGACCTTTGTTTCTGAAAATATAAAAAACCCTCCCAAAACAATTGCCTAAAATGTTGGATAAAATGTAACAAAGATCTTTTTTCTTTACTGAGATAGAGCTGACCTACAGCATTATATTAGTTTCAGGCATACAGCATAATGAACCTATATATATATATATATATAGAGAGAGAGAGAGAAACAATCATCAGAGTAAGTCTAGGTAACCCTAGAGTCTTGTAGGTAACACATAGATACAATGTTTTTTCTTGTGATGAGAGCTTCTAAGATCTACGCTGTTAGCAACTTTCAAATATACAGTATTATAAACTATGATCACTATACCATACATTACCTCTCTATGATTTATTTTACAACTGGAAGTTTGTACTTTTTTATTCCTTTCGTTCATTTTGCCCACTGCCCACTCCCTCACCTCTCAAAACCAACAAGCTATCCTTTGAGTATAAGGAAAAGCTTAGATTTTTTTTTTTCTTCCTGGGTATTTGTCTTCTCTGTGTCTCTTTTACCTTCACAGAAAACACTTCAATTCTGACACTTCTGGCCACCAAATGTGTGGAGCAAAGCTCTATGACACTCAGTTCAGTTCAGTCGCTCAGTCGTGTCCAACTCTTTGCGACCCCATGAATCGCAGCACACCAGGCCTCCCCATCCATCACCAACTTCCGGAGTTCACTCAAACTCACGTCCATCGATTCGGTGATGCCATCTAGCCATCTCATCCTTTGTTGTCCCCTTCTCCTCCTGCCCCCAATCCCTCCCAGCATCAGAGTCTTTTCCAATGAGTCAACTCTTCGCATGAGGTGACCAAAGTATTGGAGTTTCAGCTTTAGCATCATATCTTCCAAAGAACACCCAGGACTGATCTCCTTCAGAATGGACTGGTTGGATCTCCTTGCAGTCCAAGGGACTCTCAAGAGTCTTCTCCAACAGTTCAAAAGCATCAATTCTTCGGCGCTCAGCTTTTGTCACAGTCTAACTCTCACATCCACACATGACCACTGGAAAAAACATAGCCTTGACTAGACAGACCTTAGTCGGCAAAGTAATGTCTCTGCTTTTGAATATGCTATCTAGNCTCTCAAGAGTCTTCTCCAACAGTTCAAAAGCATCAATTCTTCGGCGCTCAGCTTTTGTCCTACAGTGTAACTCAGTTCTGACACTAGCCAGAAATAGCATCAGGTCCCACAGCTTAAGAGCTCAGTCCCACAAAACTGCCCCACCACACACACACACACACACATACACACACACACACACACTCTTCAGATGCCAGAGCCTCTGACTAACTGGCATTGATCTGAAGTTCAAAGATCCCCCTTCTTGGGTTTGATTAATTTGCTAAAGAACCTCCCAGTGTGCATATGTTCACCGATTGGAAGCTCACCAAGCTCCATATGTGCTATTGGGATTTTATGGAGGCATCCTGACATAGGCATGATCAATTATTAACTTCATTTCCAGCCCCTGCCTCCTCTCTGGAAGATGAGGGCGGGGCTGAAAATTCCAAGCTTCTCATCATTGGTTGGTCTTTCTGATGACCAGCCCCCACCCAGGAGCCTCCAGGAGCCACTTCAGTAGAACAAAACATGCTTCTCGTATCACATAGAAAATTATCCTGCAAGGTAGTCAATAACACCCAAGGGCTGTGAAGGAGAAAGACGGAGCTGAGTCCTCACCTAGATCCATAATCCTCAGAGAGTTACAGCCTCAATGAAAAGGTAATCTAGGGAAGCAAATCTTCCCTAGCCCAGGAAAATAGCAAAAAAGGATATCTCAGCTTGGGTGCTGGGTAGAAAATGAAATTCTCCTGTTTAAAATTTCTAAACATAGGTCTGTGTTTCCTGTTTGGGGCTTGAGTTGATGCTGCCTTCATGATAATTTAAATAGGATCCAGCAACAAGAGAATAACGTTAAAAAAAAAAAACTTTTTCATAGTGAGTGCTACTGTTGGGGTTCCTAAAAGAAGCAATCACAAAGTAACTCTGGAATATCATGCTCTCAACCCAGATCACATGGGATCCCAAAGGATAAAGCCCCACTGAACATGAGCTTGCAACCTAGACTTACAAAAAAGAAAGAAAGGAGAAAGGAAGAGAGAGAGGGGTGGGGGAGAGGGGAGGGAGGGAGGAAAAGAGAAAGAGAAAGAAAGAAAGGAAAAAAGAAAGGAAGGGGAAATAAGCCATCATAGTGAAAGACTCAGCGGACTTAACCTCAAAATTAGACTCTCAAGCATCTGAGATGGTATATGAAAACTAAAGATATTATACAATAGATATCATTAAAATGTCTAGATGCATGTAAGGCACTGAAAACATAAGAAAAGAATAAAATACTATGAATAGATGTAAAAGAACCAAGTAGAATTTCCAGAAATGAAAAAACTGAAATATACAATTCAATAAATAGGCTAAACACCAGATTCAATACAAATGAAGAGAAACATTGTGAATTGGGAAACCGGTCTAAGAATATTACCCAGAGGAAGAAGAAGAAATAGAAATTACGAAAAAGAGGTTAAGTGATGCAAATAATAAGATGAGAAGGTCTACCATTTTTCTAACAGGAATTTCAAAAGAGAATGGCCAAGGCATTATTGAGAGATAACAATTGATAATTTTTCAGGGTTAATGAAACATACGCCTCTTTAGGTTTGATAAGAATAGTAGCACTTCTAAACTATGCTACCTGTGTTTTATTCATCTTTGTAAATGTACTTAAATCTTTTTTTTTTTTCCTTTTTTGGAACAA
This sequence comes from Neotragus moschatus, assembly GCA_006410615.1. Taxonomy (NCBI): domain Eukaryota; kingdom Metazoa; phylum Chordata; class Mammalia; order Artiodactyla; family Bovidae; genus Neotragus; species Neotragus moschatus. Next base: position 483,856 of record SJYA01002084.1, read on the forward strand.
GATCAAATAGAAACAGAAATTTTAGTTAATTCATTTTAAAATGAATTAAATGAAAAGATGAATGTAAAGTTTCACAGAGGAAGGACATCTGGATCAGGCTGGGCTGGGATAGGTATCAGTTAGTACCGTTTTACTTGTAAATGGCATAAAAATCCATTTAAAACTGTCTTAAGGGACTTCCCTGGTGGTCCAGTAGTTAAGAATCTGCCTTGCAATGCAGGGGATGCGAGTTCGATCCCTGGTAGGGGAACTAAGATCCCACATGCTGTGCAGCAACTAAGCCCACGTGCCACAACTACCGAAGCAGAGCGCCACAACGGGGGAGTCCAGCCTGTCCGCTGCAACGAAGATCCCACGAGGCAACAAAGATCCTGCGTGCCGCAACCAAGCCCTGGTGCAGCTAAATAAATTTTTTTTTTTAACTGTCTTAAGAAACAGTGGGCGGGGCTTCCCTGGTGGTCCAGTGGTTAAGAATCTACCTTGCAATGCAGGGGACACCAGTTGGATCCCTGGCCTGGGAAGATCCCACATGCCTAGGGGCAACTATTAACAAGCCTAGAGCCCACAGGCTGCCGTTACTGAGCCCGTGTGCCCTGGAGCCTGTGCTCTGCAACAAGAGAAGCCACCGCAGTGAGAAGTCTTCACACCAGAACTAGAGAGTAGCCCCTACTCCCCGCAACAAGAGAAAGCCTGAGCACAGCAACAAAGACCCAATGTAGTCAAAAGTAAATAAATAAACAAAATAATTAAAAATATTTATTAAAAAAAGAAAGAAACAAGGGGCAATGATCACTAACGTTACTGAAAATATGAGTAGGGTTGCCTTTAGGCATAGCATGATGAAGGCTTCAACCATGCATTCAAGTTTTGCTTTTCCCAAAACCTCAGCTCTGCTCTTCTGCACCCTGGCTTCATTCTCAGGCTCTGTGCCTGAGAACAGAGTCTCCCCTCATATGAGAATAGAGCCTTCCTCTCTTTTGTTCACAGTTTAATTCCCAACACTTAGAATAGTATTTAGCACATAATAGATACTCCAAAAATATTTGTAGGAGTAAGAGGAAGAGAAGGCAGAAGCAGGAATATCAGCATAATTTCTGACAGGAAAAAGAAAAAGGAGACGCTACCAGATATGTTTTAGAGAACCTGCAGACCAATGGAGACAAACAGATGATTTTAAATCACCTGACAGATTACCTACACAGGAAAACAATTCATAGCAGCCTTCTCGCCAGCAGAACAGAAGACGGAAGTCAGAGGCATGCTACATTCAAAGTGCTGACAAACCCTAGAACTCACCCTAGAGTTCAAACTCCCCTAAAATACCACTTGAGAGGGCTCCAGTTGACTCTTGCTGCACAGCAAACCTCTCCATAACATAGTGGCTTAAGGCAACCTCCCCTGTGTATTCGCTCACGGTTCTGTAATTTGACAGAGAGGGGACAGCTCATTTTACATTCTGTGTGGCATTGGCTAGGGTGGCCCATCTGAGACTGGAAGAAACGAGGCAGCTTCACTCACACTCATGGCCCTCAGCGGAAGGGATGGGGATGACAGGTGACTCTCTGGCCCCTTGTCATCTTTCATCCTCCAGGCTCCCTCTCTCTCTGCAGTGGGGCAACTGGGCTTAGCTTCATGGTGGTTGGACCCCAGCTGGGTAAAAATGAAATCAGTCAGTCTTCTTATGACCTAAGGCTGGACCTGGCACAGTGTCACTTCCACATTCTACTGATCAAAGCAAGTCACAAGGCCAGCCCACGTTTAAGGGCAGGGGAAATAAACTCCATCTCCTTGGCCTTGAGTGACATGGCCATCACAGGGATGGACAGAACTTGGTGGCCACCTTTGCCGACAATCCAACACAAGGAGTGAAAGTGAAATAAAGACCTTTTCAGATGAAGGCTGAAAAGACTTCACCATAACATCACCGGGTTAGGGCTGCCAGCACTTTTATTTTAAGAGAAAGGAAATGGAACTCAGAAGGTGTGAGATGTAAAAAAGCAGTGAAGAGCAACAACACGGACCTACTGCTTAGCACAGGGAACTATACTCAATGTCTTGTAATAACCTGTAATGGAAAAGGATCTGAAAAATAAAATATATATATATATATATATATATATATATATGTAACTGAATCCCTTCGGTGTACACTTGAAACTAACACATTAAAAATTAACTACGCTTAAATTTTTTTAAAAAAGCAATGAAGAGAAAATACACTCTTGTAAACATGTGGGTAAATGGATATAAGCACCAACTGTGGAAAACTGCAACTGTGATGGCAGCGAGCTGGAGGTGTGAAAACTAAGGCAGACCCACAATGCTGGATGGTGCTATGGAAGGTGGAGGAGGTGATCAAAGTATTCCAAGGGCCCTTCCCCCATCAGGGGACGGTCATGTTCCTAATTAACTAGAATCAGTGTACATGTGAAAAGAAGGGGAGAGGAGCCCTAAAGAGTAGAAATGAAACCTACAATTTCCAAGAAAATGAATGAAAAAAGGAAGGAATAAAAGTAGAAAAAAATAACAAGGAGGCTCTGATTTCCCTGATGGTCCAGTGGTTAAGAATCTGCCTANGACGGTCATGTTCCTAATTAGCTAGAATCAGTGTACATGTGAAAAGAAGGGGAGAGGAGCCCTAAAGAGTAGAAATGAAACCTACAATTTCCAAGAAAATGAATGAAAAAAGGAAGGAATAAAAGTAGAAAAAAATAACAAGGAGGCTCTGATTTCCCTGATGGTCCAGTGGTTAAGAATCTGCCTACCAATGCAGGGAGCACAGGTTCTATCCCTGGTTGGTGAACCAAGGTTCTGCCTACCAAGTGGTACAGCCAAAAAATAAAACAAATTAAAAAATAAAAAAGGCTCACTAGATTCGATTGATATAGGATACGAGAAAAACGAAAAAGACAACCCATTAGAAAATTGAGGAGCACAAAATAAGATGGTAAATATAAGTCCAAGTAATGACGATACTTAAACTTGTAAGTTAAAGGACACAGATTCTCAGATTAGATCTATGTATTAATATGGCTGATACTGAGAAACATACAAGCACCAAAGAAAAAAGAAAAAAAAAAGCAATGAATTGCTAAATGACACAGTACAATACCCTCTATACACAGTACATAAGATTTTAAAACATGCAAAGCAGTAGGGGGGTTCCTCAAACAATTAAACACAGAATTACCATATGATCCAACAATTCCATTTTTGTGTACGTCCCCAAAAGAACTGAAAGCAAGTACTTGAACAGATGCTTATATACCTGTGTTCAGTTGCATTATTCACAGTTGCCAAAAGGTGGAAACAACCCACATGTCCATCAATGAATGAATAAACAAAGCTTGGCTGACATATGAATGGAATTTACTCAGCCTTTAAAAGGAAAGAAATTGGCACATGCTACAGCTTACAGGAGCCTTGAAGATGCTGTGCTAGGTGAGACGAATCAGACACAAAAGGAAAAATATTATATGATTCTATTCGCACCAAGAACCATTAATGCATTGTGATAGAAAGTAAAATGATGGTTTCCAGAAGTTGTGGGGGAGGAAGGAATAGGAACCT